>JAVLVB010001306.1:983409-1045524 GCA_032876305.1 Orestias chungarensis
TGTGTGTGTGTGTGTGTGTGTGTGTGTGTGTGTGTGTGTGTGTGTGTGTGTGTGTGTGTGTGTGTGTGTGTGTGTGTGTGTGTTGACTTACATTTGATGCTGAGGTAAAATACCTGACACACATTCCCCCCCTGACATTTTGAGTCTTTCCACTCAGTCACAGTGGTTGCCCACCTTTTCATTTCATCCACACTTCCCTCAGTTGCTTTCTTTTCATTTTAAGTCTTCTGTCTGATTTCTGGTCTCCTTCAATCTTTTTAAACCCTTTACTAGTGTTTTTTTTAACCTAACCTTTCTATTTTTAGCTTTTTCCTTAAAGTGTAGGTTGATTGGGCAGAGTAAAAAATAGAAAAGAGTTTCTGTTGCATTAGTTTGAAGTTTGAAGTTTTACTGTTTAATATTGAAACCAGGTGTTTTGTGGAGGAAAACCTCTAAAACCAGTTAACCAGTTTTCAGGACACGAGTTACATAAAGATGTGATATCTATCAGTAAAGTGCACACAATAAAGGCAAATTATTCATATTTTTAGATGTATCTTCGCTGTAATTGAACAAACGATTACAAAAAAGCAAAAATAATAATTCTGTTATTTTTGCGTCATAAATTATCCTCATTATGGTGATGATAAATCAAAATATTTTTATGACTTGAAATTTATAGTTTTGCATCCACATTAACACCTGCTTTCATCCACATCGATTCGAGTTGCAACGCTAAATATGAGTCAAAAAACAGTAGAAACAGTTTCAAGGCTTAGGCAGGTTTGTCTCTGCTTCCTCACACAATAAAATGTCACACAGAGCTTCATCCTAGACATACAAGGATTTATCTACACACACACGACACATCCTAAGAGAGATGGCTTGTTATGAAGCAATTTGTATGCAAGGACTCTTTATCAAACGGGCTGACCTCTGGCATCTGAAGGAATGGCATCAGAGTCTGTGTTCTGGAGATTTCCATGTTAGTGCCGTTGCAAAGAGCTTTAATCTATAAGCACCTTAATTATCTGCAGTTATTTTATACAAAAAAAACAACAACCAAAAATGTTTAATTTTCTGTGTGTGCCAATATACCTCGGGTTTCTGGATTCTAGGTTATAGGTAATGAAGCCGTTACTTTTCCTGACAGCTAGAATCCTCACACATGTTGACTTGTCACTGCGTCCCTGCAGCTGGTGCCTCTTAGAAATAGATCGCCATCATGGGAGCTGTTGTTGTGCTGTCGTTAAGTGGTGCAAAAGCACTAAAATAGACACTGCTCTTCTTGGTTGTCTCCGCACCATCATCTGTAGCGGTGTCTGGGGGGGACAGACAAACAAATAGCCAAGCAGGGGAGAGACATACTTGCAGACAGACAAACAGATGGCAGACAAACAGGCAGACATGACAGCGAGGCAAAGACTCAAGCAGGCAGACAGACAGAGAGAGAGAGAGACAGATGGCGAGCTTACAGTTAGACAGACGGATGGACGGAGCGACAAATGGGTGTGCAGCAAGTCAAAGGAATCTCAAAGTTTGTGGATGTAGGAAAAGTCCAGGAACCATACTGATATTGTATTTAGACTTGGATTAAATTAAAAACTCTGCATCTTTGGACGAATGTGTCTGTTAATTGATTTTAGCTCCGATTTTCTCTTACTACAATCAGTAGCAGATTAAGGGGAAGCTGGTTTAGATATTTGCAGAACAACTAGAATGTTTGGTAGCACCTTAAGGATATTTACTGTTTTATATATTTCTGTAGGACAAATATAAATATAGACATATAGTTTGAAGTGTTGACAATCATGGTAAAACATCCATAGTCCCTCTCCTTTTACCTTTATAAAGTTTAGGGTTAAGCTGTAAACGAGTAATACTACATCCTACAATATTTACCACAAATATGTTCCCACAAATTTGAGTACTTTTGCATTTCTAAGTATGCAAAAATAAAATTTGAATGGAAAATAATCAGAATTACCTAAATCCTTTAGCCGAAAGTTGCTTCCACGAAAAAATCTCCCTAAGCAAACGTTAAAATCTCACAAATCAGGTGTTATCCATCCATCAAATCAGGTGTTATCCATCCATCCATCCATCCATCCATCCATCCAGTTAAGACACCCAGTATTTAGTAAGAGTACCACAACAAATGCAGCCCGCCTCAAGTTACTCATTAAAAGTATGTTACCACGTTCGCATTAAAATTATTTTTGGCTGAAGTCATGCAAAGCTTTTTAAGGCCAGAGCTATCCAAAACAAAAGCAGTATATCCAATTCCAATTAATGCATCATTATATATGGTTTGAGATGCTTAGATTTTGCAGCTTAACGCATTACATACAAAGAGGTAAAAACGACTCTTTGTTATAATTATGAGGTTCTTAGACCTGATTATAGACTATTGTCTGCGACTTTAGTTGCATCTTTACTCATAATAAACGTTGTGGGTCCATCGTTGATTGAGGAAATCACGGTAAAACAACTACGATAAACCAATGAAATGCCCCAAACTTATCTACAGAAGTAAAGAATGCAGCATGGTATGCAATTCTATGCAGATGATAAATATTTATTTGGAGTAGAGGATCCATAGCCACACACCACCTGTGCAGTTAACTATTCCATGCAGTGACAAAGTTATTTTTCTTCTCTTCCACCCATGAAAAATTAACATAAATAAAAGCGAGATTTCTTGTTTAAGTGTTAATGAACTGCTATAAACAGGCTGGCAGAAATTCTCAAGTACTAGCTATTAAACTTTGAGCAGCAGCTCTCGTCTAAATTTCTGCTGCAACACCCATGCTGGATGTAAGTTTGAAAACGTATCCTACTTTGTTAGCTGGGGTATTTGTTACATAGCCTGCAACATATCGGTTTTCTTTCCCACCTACCACTTTTTTTCCATACATAAACTGTTGCACATTTAGGAGATCGGTCTGTCTTTAGGCGTTCTGGCAGACATGGGAGTCTTGGGGGAGTCATAGCCAGTCAATTAATTAGCTCCCCAGGCGAGTGACTTTCCCAGCATGTATTCTGCAACCTTCTCACTGTAAACGTCTCTGGCTTACTTGCAGTGCATACAAAATATGCCGATATACTTTGAATGGATGCACACGGAACGGGTGTCAGAGAAGAGAGAAGTTATAATGTTATTTACTGTTTGTTAGGCTTCTGTTTAATGTACCAGAATAACGATTCCAGCAGATTCTAGATTTGTTTAGCTCCCTCTTTCGTTGGCCATTTCTCCTGTTTTTGGTTTCATGCCATCCAAATTTAATCTCTGTAGATTAGCTGAGTAATCAGAAATAGTCATTCCAATACATATAAGTAATCTAAACCAGATTATAGGAGGCAATTATATTAGATTAAGCTGAACTAAAGCACAACTGTCTGTTTGAACAAACACCAGAAACTTTGAAGTTTCATGACTTGCAGCAGCCCTTTTGATAAAACCTGGTTGGATATTGTTTTCTCTTTGGTTTTTTTTTAGATGTGTTGCTCTTCTATACAAATTTGTTTCAAATGCAGTTTGCACATCTGAGTGCTTCACCATCAGTTAATTTACATAGTTAAAATATACAACGCATACCATCTCGAGGCATTTTGCAGCACAAATTATTTTACTCCAATCATTATTAAATATTGTAGGTATGTATTATTTAAATTAGTTTAAAAAGTATTCAATCCAAGGAAGCCCAGAAGATTGCATCAATTCATCAATTTGCAGCATTCACTCCTCCTTGACCAGCATGCAGAGACATTGGATTATTGCATGCGGTTTGCCGTTCATATTACAACAGTTGCTTATGCTGAGAATGCATGAAGCGACAGCGGAGAGGAAAAACTCCCCTTTAACTGTAAAAAAAACCCATAACCGGCTTGGTACAAGTCTACCACGACTGACTAGGGGTTTAAGAAAACATAAAGAGATCAAGACTATGATATATGTATTTAACAATTGCAGCACTGTCTCTGTGTTGAAATGTTTTAATTTCAGTGTTTATTTACTCATATGTGCCTTTAGTTGTTTTCTTCATTTAAAAATATCTCCTAGGTTTTGTAGATTTCTGTGTAGAAAAAAAACAATTTTTTTCTTTGTTTCCTGCAAGTTGTCAGGCTTTTATCAAATCATTAATGTGTTGTTTAAACTTTCCTAATGAGCTCTTAATAGCTCAGCTAGAGGATGTAGGAAGCTTTAAACTCAAATATTCTCAAATTATTGTGTGTTTATTAAGTGTTTTTTTGTAGGGCAGAAACATAAATTTAGAGTTTTTGCAATCTTTGATTTTGCGTGATTCATGAATACTGCTACGTTGGTCATTTTGTTCTTTTCCCCCTTTTTTGCTATATATTTCCATACATCTAATTACGTAACTATCACTTTTCTTTAATTGCATTGACAATGTCAGTGATAGAGTAATTTACTCTATTTTAACTCTTGATTTCTATGTCTTTATTTTAGTAAATGTAATCTGTAAAACTAGTGGGTTGCATCAGAAAAGTCAATGCAGTGTTTTTTTAATTCAGTTTTATCAGGAATATAAATTATTATTATTAATTAGTGCTTTGTGTGGGTTTGCTGCCATTGGAAACAAAAAATGAGAACAACAGTCAATAATGGTAAACATCTAATTAAAGACGGTCTTAGTTTAAGAAATGCCTTATGACACATTGGTTCTTTTGAGTTCAATGTTTTTAGCCGTCTTTTCCAGCTTTTGCTTCATTTTTCTTTTTAACATTGAGAAAAAGTAAAAAAAGAAGAAGAAAAAATTGAGTTGACTTGAGAGTTGTCACTCCAGAAATGGAGCATACTTGAAGATAATTTCTCTTCTTTCCAAAACGACTCGTGTTTAAATGTTGCAAATTATTTTTTTTTTTTGTTCATTTCTCAGAACAGATATTTAAACAAGCTTTCTAGTAATTGCTTAAACTGTGGTTTATTTCTGTGTCTTTATATTTCTAGAAGTTCAGTATTTCCCACACATCTCATAGCCCTTCCTCTGGTCAGTCATGTAAAAAAAAAAGAAAAAAAAAAAAGGTCTCTAGCTGCTCGGCAAAAAGAATAAACAAAAGGTTAGGCTGCCAGAATGTGGTTGAAGTGGGTCATTTTAGAGTTTATTAGGTGGAGGGAGGGAAAAATAAGGGAACCCTGAGTTGAATCAGAGCATGTGCACTTAAAGACAGATGACCGAGCTGGAGGAAGTCAGTGATGCTCCTAACCGCGGTCGTCAAAAGCAGAAACCTGGGGTAGGGGTTGACGGATGGGAAGATGTGGAAAAACAGAGAGGAAAACAAGAGGAGTGAAAGGTAATGAAGTACTTAACCTTCCTCTGCAGACTCCCTGCATCCCTCCATGTTATTGTAAAGCACTGAGGCTGGTGAAAGAAAAGGAAAAGGGAAAGGAAACAAAAAAGCATGACCTGGAATAGAAAAAGCAGAGGCAGGAAAGGAGAGCTGTGTATTTTTTATTTTTTTTTGTCAGCATAAATGTCAGAGTGGTTAAGTGTGTGCATGGCAGGCGGGGAGACCGACGAACAGGAAGAGTCCCATATAAAAGGGAATAGGCCTGTTTTACTGCCACATAAATCTTCTCTCTGCTCACTAAACCTCATTTCGGACCTCCTCTTTCTGGGTTTCCTGCCTGTATGTGGAAGTACGCTGAAAGAAAATTTCAGAACTTTAATCTGTTGCTGTTTCATTAGATCATTTCTCTCTATTTTAGTCTATCTTCTCCTTGTTTTTTAACAAATTAATTCTCTCTGTAAACTCTCAAACTCTCTTCGCCTGATCGTTGCTGTTTCACTCCTTAGTTCTCAAAATTTACAGTCTGGGTTGACCTTTTTAATTTAGGTGTATTAACTTGCTGTCTTGCTTTACTTCCCCACAGTCTTCTGCATTATTCAAAGTTTCATCTCATGATTTACACTTTAATTTAGAGTTTGAGCTTAAGCTGACATAGATTTGACTGGAAGGTATCGGTCCTCTGTGAGACGAAACTTCTTAAGTAATTTTTGACAGATTGCAGATCGATTACACCTTGACACAGCGGGACAAAGGCTTCTCTTTCTCATATCCGTCTATTTAATGCGTTAAAGGTTGTGGCAAAGGGCAGTGAACCAATTTCTCCAACGAATCCATTAAGTCTTTATTTGTATGAGGAGTTCATTAAAACGTGTAATAGTGGAATAGTTTTGAAAGTCTGGAGAGAAAAAAAAGCAGCTGTCCTGATATTCCATTTAATATTTTCATGTGAAAGAGCATCTCTAACAGCAGCAGTGTCTAAGTCACAAATGTGAGCTTTTCATATGGTTTGATAATGATGCAGTATGATTCAACACACCTCATCAGTCAATGCTAAAACATTCAGATTAAAATTGTAGTTTGTTTTACATCTGCCATGCTTCTTGCACATTACGCCTGTAACATTTATTTTATTTACAGCACCTAAACACCTCACTGTTCTGTCACTCTTTACTCATTTTTGCTCTCATTCATTTTTGCACCCCGTTTTCCTCTGCAGCCCTTAACAGAAACTTATGCATCATGTCAGAACAAAGGTATAACCATTAAAGCAGCTTTCTCCATGTGAACTGAAGCCAAACTGCATTTTGTACAACAATGCACGAGTTGTTATGGAAAATTTGAGCTGGATTCTGGGGGATTTTAACTTTTGAGTTCATAATATCAAAGAAATCCTCGCTACTAATCATTATCATCATAGTTGAATTCTTGGCAATGACTGGTAGGGCTCTGAATTAAATCTTTGTTTCGACTAAAATGTGAAACCCTGCAGTGCTTGGCTCTCTGATGCAACTAAAGTGTTTCTCTCTGTTTCTGGTAATCAAAATACACAAAATGTTGCCTTATTAAATCCTGCAGCTATGGGATGGAGATACTTTTCTGGCTTTTTTTCATTCAAGTAAACATAATTTATAAACTAATTGTGTAGATATTACATGCAGTTGTATTTTTATCCTTCTAAATACACTTTAGTCTATCGCTTCAATCATGTTGGCGTTATAGATATGTAGTGTGTAAATGCATCACTCCCCGGTAGCTTATTTATTGTACACCTAGCTCTGTGGTGCAATTGGGACTGTAGTGTATGCATTAACTAGACACTAAATAGGCCTTAACTTAAATTAGGGCTCTCTAAAGTGCAGTTCGGGGGCCATTTGAGGCCACAAGACAGATGTTGTGTTGCCCTTGACTGCAATTGAAGAACATTAATCTGGTCTTTCAGGATTTTTTTGAGTTAAATTAAAATTTTGTGAAAAAAAACAAAGACATTTTTGCCCCAACAAAGGTTACATGCAATACAAAATATTTATTAGCTTTTTGAGTTATTAATTTCATAATCAATAGAACAACGTCTTTCCACTGACTTTGGCTCAAAATCCAACTTTTGTTGCACCAAAAGTTTGCTTTTAAAAACTTTTTAAACCTACTTAAGCAATGCTTTCTGCGCAGAGTGACTCAAATTCTGTATCTTTTTCCTAGATTTGCCAACCTAGCCAAAACGAATGTGGAAACTGTAGATATTTCTATTAATAATCCAAAAAGAAGCTACAATGAGTAAGATGTGTTCTAAATAATGAACAAAAGTAAACTTTTGTTCATTAACCTATTGCATGTATTGTTTACTGTTGTGCAGATAAAATAAAATCATACTTTTATTTTGTAATTATAGTGTTTGTATTTATTTCTTAGTTTAGTTTCTGCATATACTTTGGCTTGCCAATAAAGTTTGGCCTGTTTACCTCCCTTTGGGTTATCATCTCTTTCAGGCTTGCATAAATACTTTCTCTTATGTTGCCATGGTAAAAGGCTGGCGGGGTATTTTGGCAGAGATATGCCCAGTCTTTCTTTGCTCCTCTGTCAAGGTTCATCTTGGTGCATGCCCAGGAAATCGAGGTAGAAAGTAAAGAAAACACATAAATCAAGGGGAATTTTTCATACAGCCAACCTTAACACCAGATGATGCACAAAACATGCATTTGTACATTTACCAATAATCTCACCACAATAATAATCTTACTGTACAGGAAGAATAAGATGTCATATGTAGAGCATACAAAACAGTAAATTTGTCATAAATTTCACTTGATCTAAAGTAAATTTAAAATACAGAACATACCTAACCCATTAGCAAGGCTATCTCACACTGTAGGCTTGCACAATATATCACCTAGATATTGTCTCCTTATTTTCAAATAAAGGAGTTTTTTTGGATCACAAAAAATGTTAAATATATTTTTAAAACTTCTATTGTTGTGTTTTTTTTATGCTGCTTCAGTATTAAGCCATTAGGACAGAATCTCATGGCAGTAAAAGCTCGAACTGGACACAAATGACATTGTCAGAAGATGTTAAAAGCAAAAATATATTGACAAATGACATAAGTGACATAAGTGAGCTTTTTTCAGGGTTCGGGAATTTCATGCTTCACAGTAAAATACTCGAAGTTCACATTGGTCCCACCCACTAAATATCTGATCAATCTTATATTTGCGGGGAATGTACAGTCTGCTAATGTCACTAACAAACATGCTTCCTTTAATAGTCTGTTATAAACGTAATTTTCCATCCTGGAATTTTTGATAAGTTACAATATTTTATTCGTTACAATATGACCTGTTCTGGTGCCTTTCTTCGCAAAATCAACCTTGTGAAGGATCCCACTGAGTATTTTATCTGGTTTGATAAAGACAGTCATCACACCCTGCAGACTGACAGCTGTCAAAAATTGCGAGACATGGAGAAGTTGCTCTTAAATTTTTTAAAAAGTACCTAAACCTGCATTGACTGGGAATAAAAAAAAAACTGTTCTTGAGTTTTGTTCATCTGGTTTGTGAAAAAGCTGCTTCATTCAGTTTTTAAGTGTTAAAATGAAAGAAAATAAACCATCTTAGATCAAATCGCTGTGAGCTTTATGTTGCTGAGATGTGTTCACACAGCAGAACTGTTGTGAACATGGACAACTCTGTTTGTGATCAGCTCGGTTTGTCGTGGCCGAAGTCTCCACTGGGTGCTCTGGCAGATTTGGTGCTTTATGTCCTGCGCCTGTGTTTTGATAGTGAACATCTTCTCACTTGTCACTTTCTCTCTCACCTTCCCCCCTCTTCTGTCCCCGTCCGCCTCACCCCTGACAGATGGAGAGCGAAAAGAAGAGGAGGAAATACTCCACGAGCAGCAACGACTCTGACACCACTGACAGTAAGTTGAAAAAAAGATCCGGAGAGAGATGAAATATGGATGTTTTTGTCTCGGGAAACCTGGAAGTGGGAGAAAAGTAAGCGTGGCTGGTTTAAGTCAGTTGGTGAAGGAGTTTTTCTCTTATTGTGTGTTGCACAAGTATATGAAAATACTCTGAGTTATAAACAAAACCAGAAGTCCAAATCAAAATGAAGCAAAAATGTATTGCTTGATTAAAAGCAGACTGAAACGTTTTGCTACAAATAATATTCTGATTCATTTATCTGAATCAGTTAACACTTTAATTGTGATTAAAAACTAATCTTTACATTAAAGATACATATTATATGGATGTCATTTAGAATTTATTTTTGTGAACCTTTTTTTGTATTTTTGAATCCGTTTTAATGTATAAATATCAGTGAATACGGTATAGTTCAATTCTTGATTTTACAACCGGTTTCCTCATTCACGATGACTGTCCTAAACTGTCTGCAACGATCTATAATGGTAATTCATTTCTCTCTAAAGAATTCTGCAGGAGTTTACACTATTGGATGGGAACAATTTTGCATTTCGATCTATAGTCAGCCTAATTATGAGTAATAAATCTGTTGAAGCTGTTTACACCATGAGCCGAACTGCCCCCTGACATATTTAACTGTCAGTTGGTCTCAGGTCTGTGCGTAGGATATTTTACAGCAGGTTTAATGGGCTGTTTTTGCAGGCCTAGCTACCCCAGCCTGTGTTCAAAGCTATTCTGTCTTGCATGTTTAATCCGCGCGTCTCCTGACCTCGGCTGCACATGTTCGCTGGAGGTTATCAGGTTTTGTAATTGAAGGATGCCCATGATAATTTTGGTTTCTTGGCCTCTAAGTGTGGCTTTTAATGAACACGCAGTCGTGATGGTAGCCTTCGTCTGCATGTTTGATTATTTGGTCATGATGACAGAGTTGTGCTGCTGCCATATGTTAGTGATGTAGATGTGTGCTTCACAGGCAGATGCACGCTCGGGACGTATTAAGAAACTTTTTATTTCGCCCGCAGATCTGCTTGGATGTACGGAAAGCATTGCGACACAGGGCTTCAACTTCATAACTTAGAATACTATCGGAAAGTTGATTTATTTATTGAAAAATCTTTTCATAAATAACTTAAACCAAGGAATTGTTTGCCATATCGTGGTGACATCTCATAAAAAAAGCTAATATTGTTTAAAAAAATATAAGCACACTTGTTAAAAAAGTCAGTTGACTAGTGAAATATCAAGGTTCTGCCTGGCTGAAAATGTGACAGGAAATCTGTCTGTGGGGTCATCAGAGTAGGGCGGTGGGATTTAGATGTAAACCCGTGGCTGCATCTGCACTTGGCAAATGCACAATTTTCCATTGATTATGCTCTGTGTGTGTTTAGTCTATGTGCAGAAGAAGAAATCAGTCAATTCTGAAGACGAATGTGGGAGTAGCTATTCCCCAAGCTCGGCTAGATGCTGAGGAGTGAAGTCAGCATGGTGGCAGTGCTGGGGGAAATATGTTGAGTGGGAGGCCGGCACACTCACATGTGCTATGAGTCTCATGTGTTACAATAAAATAATTTATTCCGAGGGGATGTTTTCTCCCTTCTTCAACATGCAAGCCTCAAAACAAGCTCTAAAGTATGACTTTTTGAGGTTCCTGTAGAATCTGAGCTATGCAACGCACAGAAAAGCCCCCATAGTGCTGAATCAGTGGGTGGGATATTTGCTACAGCGTCTGAATCAGAATCAGAATCGTTTATTGTCATTCACACACATTGGGTACATGAGCACGAACGAAATTACTGGGGTGACGAAGACCCGTAGCTGCTGCAACTTTCGGCGCGCTGCATCGTGTTCTTTAGGACAAGGGAAAATGACACATAGGGAGAGAGAGATGAGGGAGAAAAAAAATACAATTCACACATTATCCTTGACAGGATACAGCTTGAAGTTCCAAAAAAACCTCTGCACAAGCAAAAGTAACACAACAGAACAGAGCCTTGGGATGAATATGAGGATGAAGGTGTATGTAGAGCTCGTATAAGTGTGTGTGAGTGTATGTGTAGGTCTGTGAGCTGTGAGCTGCTCTGTCCTTCGATGATAACATAGGTGTATTCAGTTCAAACAGTTCCCCAGATGTCAGGGGGAGGGTAGGGTTGCAGTGGAAGGAGCAGCTTGTTTACATAGTTCCAGGAGAAGTTGAAGATAGCAGACCGTCAAGGTCGCCCCAGGGAGGCAAATAGGGAAAACAATGATTTGTTTGGGCCAGGCAGACTTTGTTTTCTGTCTACCTTGAGTCCCGCTGTCTCTCGATGGCGAGTCCGATCAGCCGAATCTGGACCTTTCCGCCCGTCTTAGAGACCAACTTCCTCCAAGATTATTCCACTCCATAAGAACCCGCAGCCTGCCTCCGATCCGGTTCCCGAATCGCATCCAGTTTACGGTTCGACATCTCAATCTGAGTATTGGTCGTTCTCCAGACGCCTTCATATGCTCCCAGCCGCTTTTCAATGGCCAGGGCAATTGCCTTTGTTTTCTTATTTTTCTGATATAACAGGTAACCGCCGACGCTAAAAAGCAGAAATCCTGTCATCATAAATCCAATCATGTACAGATCTTCCACGTCCTCGACTGACATTGTCAACAGACACACAATCTTCCACTTCATCCAGGAATCCATTGTATATCCTGCGAACGCTGTCCCGTCTGGACACGAGGGTTCCTCTTTGCCCTGTCGTCCAGTCAGGAAAATTTGATCAATTGCGTTGAGAGACCAGCTGACCAGATCCATATTTTCGGTTTCGGAAGATATGTAAAAAGATGCTCCAAAAGAGAATGAAGACCCAAACACAGGGCTGAAGCAGGATAGATAAGGGTAAGTTCGGGAGACAGAGAGAAAAGCGTCCGCCTTCTTCGAGAGCAAGGATCTCTGGTTAATTACAATTAGGTTGTGTATTAACGAATCCATAATGGACCATGGTAGACTAAGACTTTATTAACGCTTTATTTATATTGTCATTACCTAGTTAACCTCTTCATGGATCGTCATCAGTCTGTCTCAGTTGAAGCCTGACTCTGAATCAAGTGTGGGGCTCTAGTCCCTAATGCTGTTGTATGGGAACTTTTCTTTTTCAATCAAATTTATATTTTAAAGGCAAAACCTCAGAAATTCGTCCTAAGGTTATTTAATAATGTTTTTTGTGCAGTTTTCCTGCCGATTAATCTTCAACACTTCTAAATTTGTTTTCCTGTTATCAGTTCTACAAAACATATTTCTTCATTTGGATGCCAGAGTTTTTTGGAATGAAATTGTTAAATCCACGTGTGAGGAAAGAGCTGCTGCCAACAACTCGACAACCTAAAATAACTACATTTTTCCTTTTAGCAGAATTAAATTCCTTTGAAAAAAAGGGAACAAAAACAGTCCTGATTGCATTTTTTTGTTATGTTCCTGTAGGTCAGGTGACGTCGTGGTCAAGGTCCTCCAAGAATACCGGCACCAACAGCACATGGGTCCGCCACCAGCACAAGAAACCATCTGAGGTAAGCTTCCCTGCCGGCTTGGGGTTTGTGACGGTAACTGCTGCTCCAGTTTGAAACTTTTTACTGATTTGGAGCAGAACAGACCTCTTGTAATTATCCATATTATTATTTATTCTCTAAGATTTTTAATGCAAAACACATTTACGTACCACTTTATATGAATATTTCAAGCAGTCATGTTTGTGACTCTTGTAAGCAAGGAAAAAGTGCAGGACCGTTGCTTTAGTTTACGGACCAGCACTGCACAGCTCTATGTAGCCAAGGGGAATAACTTCCATTGAAATGAACTTGAGTCCATCAGACACCTTTTTTAGTTTCCCATTAAATAGAATTATATCCAAAAGAAATGCACTATGAAAGTCTTAAACCTTTTTCTATTAATTCCAATTTATTAAAGCCTCAATTTTAACTAGGGATGCCATATATATCGGCATTAACATTTGTATTGGCAGAAGCTCAACATACTTGTATCTAATAAGCAAAACTGGGCCAATTTTAACAACAAATGTTCTTTTTGTTTTCTTGCCATTTGTTAATGTGTTTCGGGAATGGAGGGATTAGCCATGTGTGATTGGTTCGGACATTTGACAGTTACAGTGATGCAGCCCAGGGTTGTGCTGTGTTTAACTGAAGCAGAAAAGCAATTTAGGGGGTGGGGTTTGTTTAAATACTATCAAAAAATGTGTGGAAATCTGTAAATATCTATTATCGGCAATAACACTTGTATTAATATCGGATTTCTCTATCATTCCAAGGTTTTAGATCAGTGCATCCTTAGTTTCTGTCAAGGGACCTTTGGTTTACAGATGCTGGTATTTGGTAGAATATGTTGGTTTATTTGTGCAAAAAGACGACACACCTTAAAGTATTTTGTTTTGAATTCATGGATCAATTAAGAAAAATGAAATCTCAAGCTCATACCTATTTCAAAATAAGACAAATTTGACTTAAATGTTCCTCCCATTGTGAGGTTGCACCACGAGTTCAGCCACTGTTGCTATATATCCGTTGCTTAGAGCTTTTCTTTTTTAGTGTAAATACAGCATTTGCTGCCACCAGAGCTAAATCAACCCCCATCATGGATGGTAAGAGTTGGTTGGCTTAAACACAGGGTTGGAGCATCCATATGGTCATGATGAATGATCCCGAGGGCTCCCAAATGACCACCCTGAGGAAGAAACTGGCATAATCCAGTTGAAAGCTGCTGTACAGGACCAGTTGTGGCAAAGCTGTGCCTGCCACAATCACACATTCCTCCCACTCAGTCAAACGGGTTCAAATCAGTTTGTGTTGTTTGTTTTTTAGCTTCACCTTCAAAAATTACTTCAGTTTCTCTCTGAATTGTAACAGATGCTTTATGTCTAAGCTAGCAGTTCTCCGTGAGATGAGTGCTGATTCGCGCCTCATCTGGGAAGCCTCTCCATCCCACCTCCATAAAGTGTCACAAACTGAAGGGAAGTTGTCATAGTTTGTTGTTTTTTGCAAGTTTGAAAAAGAGAAAATGACATCTTTGCTCTCAAAGCGCGAGTCCGCAGCAGAGCATCTGTCAGGCATCGTCTCCCTTCGCCTCCATCCAGTTAACCACAGGCTGTTGGAAGGTCCTGTCAGCAATCAGCCCCTCAGTAATTACCACTGCAGCTCTCTGCTCTGACCCCGTTCTCCGCCGAACAGCCTGGGGCCACATTCCCTTTCATAATGCTGCCTCCGAGGGAAGGAAAAGAGTTTTATGTTGCATTATTTTGTGTGTCTCTGAAGGCATCCAGTGATGAGTAAGGTCACTTTAAAAAAAAAAAGCATAGCTTTTCCAGTCAAACATCATTTATAACAACCAGAGTTCTTCCTTTGAACTTCGTAGTTATATTCAAACAGAAGCTAAGCTGCTTTGCGACAGAAATCTATAATTTTTCATCACTGTATTGTTAAACTTTAGGTCACAAGATGTCCATTAAACCCTAATGTTTGCTTTATGTGGTGAGATAGCAGGTTGGTAAAGCTGAAATTCATAAAGTCTCTTTTTTGTGTTTGGTGTGTGCAGTCTAAAAAATGATGGGGGTTATTATGAAAAATGTATTTAAATTATTTATAATGTCATTTGATTATCAAAAACTTACCCAGACTGTCACTTTGACTCATTCGTGCATGTCTTCGCAATTAGTGAATCAACTGGTAAACATAGTTACTTGACTGTGCTTTGAAATAATGCAGTCTGCCTGGAAAATGCAAAATACCCCCCGCTTTAAGGTGTGCTTGACGTTTTTACAGTGGCGCCAGTCACTCATGTTTTATTCTGTCAAAACAGGCAGACAAATGCAAACTCCTAATTTAAATTTAGCATTCAAATGTAATATTTAAATCAGGGATCTCTGTGGGGCTATCAGAACATAAAACCATGTAAGGTAGTACCAACAAACTTGTTGATTGTGTTTTTCCTCTTGGGTCATAACCATGATGACAAATCATGAGGCTTCGGTTTTTAGTTCCCATGTACATCAGTTTACCACATGTGTGATAATACTTTAAATACAGTATGTTCCTGCTACACATTTTCTTACTAGATTATTTGGTGGCTTTGCAGAAGCCTTATGTTTTTGGGTGTAGAGAACCTGAACTTGATCCCTGAACAAAGCTTTTTTAATTTTGGCCACTTTATTTTGTCTTGGTGGTTTGCATTATACTATATTTACCCCTTAAACTTTTCACTATTGGGTCACATTACAACCACAAATGTGAATATATTTAATTGCAAGTCTGGATGCAAAGATCCACACAAAGTTGAATACAGTTGTAGAGTGAAAAGAAAGATTAAGCATGATTAAGTTTATTTATTTATTTTTTACAAATAAACAAACTGAAAAGTTAAGTTCAGTGTGCAAAAGTATTCACCCCGCCTGACTCAATAGTTGGTGAAACCACTGCAATTGCTGCAATTACGGCTGCCAGTCTTTTAAGGTAATTCTTTACTTAAATAATTTTTGGTTTGTTCTTGATTCAGTGTGTTGCAGATCTTGCTAGATATTCTCGATGGGGTTTAGATCTGGACTTTCACTTATGCCGTGATTTTTGTGCCACCAGGTTTGCGCGAACAGAGCTATCTGAAGGAGCAATAATTGTGATCGTTTGCGTATGAATCTCAAACGCACGAACACGTGCTCATAGGTGCGCGGGTTCGCTCAAAGGTGCTCGGAAACGCGCTCAACTCTGACAAAATGCCACCACCATAATTCACGGTGGTGGCAGGGTTATGTGAAGTATTATTTGTAATACATAGTGTTTTAGAATTTGGCCAAAAACCTTAACTTTGGTCTCATCTGACCGAAACACCTTCTTCCACCTGTTTGATATGTGTCCCCATCATTGCTTCTAGCCAGCTGTAAAGGGGATTTCTTAAGATTGTCTTTGAAATTCCTCTTGTAAAGAAACAAGCTTAGTTCATGACTAATAGTTTTCCTAAGGAGAGATTCTCCTACCACAGCTTTGTACCTCTGCATTTTCTCCAGAGTCGCCATTGACCTCTTGGCTGTGTCTCTGATCAGAGCTCTTGTTGTTCAGCCCATAAGCTCAGGTGGACTGACTTGTCTTTTGAGGTTCACGCTGATGCATAAATAAATGAATTCTTGTGCCGTCCTCCTTAGTTTCTGTATTTTTCAAAGCTATTTCACTATTAAAACAAATTATAACAAAGCCCTTAAAACTTACTGAATCAGTCCAACCTGTAAGAGGGCATCCAAATGTATCCTATAGTAAAAAATAAAATAAAAATTGGTGTCGATCAGTAAAAGCCTAAACACTTTTACCGTATGTTTAGGAGACTTAATTTCAAAGAAGTGTTTGATAATTTATTTTTAATTAAAAAAACATTAACATAATTGCTCAGATGAACAAAAAAGGTGGTTGAACGTTTTTATCATTCCTCTTTGCTGGGAAGAAAACTGAAAAGTGTGTTGAAGTTTATGGGCAGATGCTCACCCTCGGTTTAGAGGGGCTTTGTTGGTAAACATGACAGATTTAATGTCAGTATTACAGTTTTCTAAAATTGAGCCATCGCTTTCTGATCTCCAACTCCAGCTTTAACATTTTTTTTTTTTAAGAAGTGGTTTTGCCCTATAGGGCGTCGCGGTTAAATGCTTCCTCCTTGTCTGCAGCTGTTTTTATCTAATTTTATTTCGGCGTTTAGATTGAAGATTAAGAAAATTCCTTCAGACAAGCAGGAAGTGATTATAACATCCAACTGACAGGACATTTTTGGTCTGCTGATTCATGGTTATGATCTGCTGGTTAGTGCAAGGGTGCAAGTAAAGAGGGCCTTCCTTGTTTTCTACAAAGAAACAAAAAGATTGAGGTTTTAAAGAGCGCTTTAGTGTAACGTTGCAGAGAGAAAGCAACGAGTTTATCCCCAGGGGACCAAAGCAGAACTCCACTTCTTCTGGAGAGAAATCTTCTTTTTTTCCCTTTGGGAGTTGTATTACTGCTGCTATAATACCATATCAAGGACACACACGTTTGTTAAGAGGCGTGGGTCGGTGCTTGCCGCAATATAATGAGACAGCAAGATGAATTTCCACACTCTGTACTCGGGGGATTTCCTCTCAGTTGGTGATATTGAACTTTTGCACCACACACCCAGAAGGGAGTGCCGGTATTCAAATTCCCTTTCATCTGAATCTTTATCTGAGACATGTTAGTTTTTAAAAGTAGTTTTTATTCCCATTGGTTTTCACAGTATATTGAAAATGACACTTAACAAAATCCCTAAAATTGCTTCATGTATATATTTTTGATACCATCTTCAGTTGAAACCAGATATTTCCCTGCATTTTATAAAAAATAACCATAACATCATCAGACTCAAGGTTTTATGATTTAGGTCAATTGGGATTACTAAAAGTCTTTTCTTTTTAATTCAGAAGTGACGTATGCTAAGATTATAATACCTTTAACAACAAAATATATATAATTTGATTAGAAAATTGAAGTGACTTGAAGCAGCACTTGCATTTTAAGGTAACACCTCTAACATACTGCTTCCTCATAAGAAATGCTTCCTAAAGAAATCAGAAAGATATAAGTGGGAGA
Source organism: Orestias chungarensis (assembly GCA_032876305.1). Lineage (NCBI taxonomy): Eukaryota > Metazoa > Chordata > Actinopteri > Cyprinodontiformes > Cyprinodontidae > Orestias > Orestias chungarensis. The sequence continues at coordinate 1,001,225 of JAVLVB010001306.1, forward strand.
ATGTTATACCTCCGCAACTCTGCTTTATTTATGTGCTTAATTCCTAGATAAATGGAAGCTTTCGTCCAGAGATGGTCATTTCTTGGCGGAAGACTCCATTACTTTAAAAGTAGCAGAAACAGTTGACTTACATGCATTTTTGGACAAAGACTTGCAATTTTAGAGAGAAGTTCTGTGGTTTGATGAAAGTTGAAAAAAAAAGTGTTTTGCCACAACAACAATTTTTACATTTGAAAAAAAGACAGGCAACCTTATAAGCTCAGCAAACACACGACATCATGTTTATTGTGCGTTTCGCTGCAGGAGAGAGTGGGTATTTCTGTAAAATAGGTGGAATGATGCAAATAATTAAGTGGAAAGGTTGAAGTGACATCTCTAAACTTCAGCTTTGAGGTTGAAGCTTGGGCGTCTTCCAGTTGAACAACAACCTTAAATGTACTGGTAAAATGGTTACAAACGGGGTTAAGATAAACAAGGTTGATGTCCAGTTCAGGTGGCACAAGTGTTGAGATTAAAAAGTAGGTATGATCAAATGTGTGATAAACAAAACAGGGAAATGGTAATTTACTTCAGCACAAATAACAATCTTTCATCTAGCCCCCTACTTAAGCCTCAATGGTTAACAGCTTTGAATGGTTAATTGTTCTATTAGCGCTTACATCTCATTCTTACCTTGTTTTTTTTTATAGTTTCTTTAATTGACTGGGTCACCTAAATTCTTCCACGCAGTTAAAAGTGACCGATATATATTTTTTGTGTAGTGTAACTCTAAACTAGTTTATTTCCTATTGTGGTACATTCTAGGCTTGGTTCAAAGGAGACTTAGCTACTGGATTTGACACAATCTTTACTTTGAAGATAACAATTTCTCAATACATGCTCAATATCCTCAAGATACGCCAAGTAATAAAAATACAGTTAGCAAGCTTTGAATGGTATATCTGTCAAGCAGCCAAATGCAGGCTAGTCTCCCGGCGAATTAACCAGATGATATCAGGCTCCTATAATCTGAGCACTGGTATTTCAAGCGCAGAATGGTAAATAAAGCATTTTAATCTGTAGTTATGCTTGATTTACTTTGTCAGTGAGAACTTTTAAGCTACACCAGCTTGACATGCAGGACATTTTTGATACACATCTGACCTTGTGTTCTCGTGTGGAAGTGATTTGCTTATTTTACACAGACTTTAAACAGACTAGATAAGGATTGTATAACTACAATAAACATACAAGTGTGACCTGATTGTGCATTTATTATGTATTCCTTACATTACTTTATATCCTTTGTTTCCTTTGGATAGATATTTTAGATTCCTCCAACTTCTTACATTGTTATTATTATGTTCATTGCTATCAAACATGTCACTGTCCTCATCAGAAACCACAACAGCACCAGATGTAACATCTACAGCTCCACATCTTCATCATTCCTACTCTCCCTACTTCACCCTCTCTACTCTTCTAACTAACCAGCATTTTTTTTATCTTTAGCAAGAATTTGACTCTGGTTAGAAAAAGTTACCCAGCCATAATTTATCAGAAACAATCAGAAAAAAACTTGATTATTAGAAATATATTAGGAAAAGTTAAAATGAGAAAACTTTTAATAATACTAAGACTTATATATATTTACTATGCCTGTTGATCTTTGATCTGTGTTGTTGAACATTTTGAGCCACAGGTCAATTTTAAAAGCTTTGATTTAAATAAAGCTAGGTTGAAAGTGAAGACTTGAATGAGCGGTCCAAATGCAGAATATAATTGTTTCACGATATAAATGTATGTGTGAAATTTCAGTTTAGATAAGTCATAGTTAATATATTTATATATATGTATATATATCAATCGAGATGCTGGTGATTTCACTGCAATTATTCACTCTTTCCAGGAGGGTTGTCGGCACACATAAGCTGTGTGAAAATTAATTTCCATGTTTCAATACAGGACTGATGATCTATACTCATTTATGACTCGACACAGTTCACAAATTACAGCTCGGCAATTTACAGAAAGCTTTGACTTAAATCAGTGCAACAGTTAATAAGTATGAAATAACTCATTTTCACAGCTAGGTCGGTGAGTCAGTTGGTGTTAAGTGCCCGATATACGGCGGAGGAATGGCACTCATTATGTTCATTTTCCAACAAATGTTTGATCAAATTGGTTTTTCATGATCTTTTACTTGTTTCTTGAAATAAGCTATCAGTGCTTTAATGAAATAAGGAGTCGTGAGGCACCCAAAGGGTAATAGGCTAATATATCTACAACTTGTACTTGTTTTAGAAACTGTTCGCAGCCTAAAGAAGTCAGAAGTGATAGCTGGAGCACCTGGCTGTGTGTCATCGGTGGAAGGAAGTAGTATCTGTGGGGTTTCCCAACAAAGATAGAGTGCGTGCGAAGCGAACTTGGTCGCCCTTCTTCCTTCCTGTATCGATTTGTACCTCAGTTTTACATGTTTAAGTGTGCAAAAGTGCGAACACGGTGCAGTTATAATGTCAGTGTTTGAACTGCTCAGTATAGACTATTGGATTTGTTCATAAAAATACTTTTTATGGTGTATTTGACCTGAAACAAAGACATTTTAATTTGGGACAGCATTAGTGCAGTGATATTTCCACGGAGTTCATTACAAACTGGGACATTGAACATAATGTAAAAGAGATTTTTATGTTAATTACAACTCAAAAGGTCAGTTCACTAACTTCATTTATGACAAAATATTTTAGAGACCAGAGGACTGGGATGCACTGAACAGGCACTCAAAGGCTTATACAAATTTCTAGCAATGTGATTTTGGATAAATTTGATTTTTTTCTTTAAAAAATATACCGGTTTGTGTTGATTAAGCCGTGAAGCTGGACAAATGTGACAGTAAGACATTTTTTCTTTAAATAATTGTTAAAACTGTCACTTTGTCCTGACAGTATATTATGAGACAGATAATCTGTAAAAAGACACTTGGCTAAGCATCTGTGTCCAAATCTGTCTCTATATTCATTTTTGTTGATCATGTTTTGTTATTAGAAATAATTACTCAACCATATTCCCTGTTTCCAGACATACCTTTTATAACTACTGGCTAAAACCCGTGCAAAGTTTGATATAGTTTGTCAATATTGTAGTTTATGGACTTAACTGCACAAACATGCAGTTTCAATACAGTCAAAACAAAATATTCCACATCTTCAGAAACTTCCAAAAGCATCCAGCTTACTTAAACCATTGTACCTGCTTTTCTTTTGAAAGTGAATTGTATAAACCGATTTTTGCATGTGTTTGTTTCTCAAATGTCAAGATTAAAGTGAGTTGAATTATCTTCATAGGAAGTAATTTATACTCACCTGTGGACCACACCTTCACAGAAATTTGTCAAAACAATAACACTGATTTGTGTTGGAAATGAGGGAAGTGTATATCAGTTCTCTCTTATGTAGTTGACCTAGTGTGTGCTTCATTCTTACACAAATCTATCAGTCAAGGCTACAGCTTGAATGCAAAGAGTTTTTATGATTATTATAAAAACTGAATTAAAGCATGTAAAATTTACTTAACTGGGACTTTAACCCCCACATACATAACTAAATTAGATTTTTGTTAACCATTATTCTCCTAAATAGGACGACTTAGGTTGCAAACTCTGACATCCTTACCTAGAAAGAGGAATTACTGCAGTACATTTACCCTTAAGTAAAGTTTGCACCTTCAATCTTAAATAATCAACTTGGGTTAATCAATTTTACATTTTCTATTGTATTTTTATAAAATACAATAGATAAGTATAAAATTTTACTTTACATAAGTCGATGTATATTAGATATCCTGGCTTTAGATTTCCGTTTTTGTAAGTTGGTTATAAATGGCTAAATGGAATTGAAATGTTACCAAAAATATTTGTTTGATTAAAAATTTTTATTGTATAAGAAGCTTTCAGTTGTGCTGGATTGATGTTTGTGTGAGATGTGACGCCAACAGCTGCTGAGGTTCATTAGAGTCCGTAGAAACATATGCGATGCTCTATAGCAACCAGATGTAAACTGCTCACACACAAGCTCTCACGCCATTTGCCAAGCCCAGTGACTAGATAGACCGGTGCGGATGGATGACGGAGAGCTTTGCATGTCGACACTTACCAGTTGGGAAATGATTGCTAACAAACATGTGCAGATGGACACACTGTCCAGATTTTATATTTCAGTCACTGGCCTACAAAGATTAAAACACTACACAGAGATAAGAAATGGAGTATTTTACTGAGGACAGGGAACGAAAAAGCGGAATGCTTCTTAAACATTTTTCTTCATTCTTGTTTTCAGTTCCACTTGCATTTAAGACAGAGTGGTTGCTGCGAGCCGGTTACTAATAAAGGGCCAACAGTACAGTTTAGTCCTTGGTGAAAGAACATAAATAAGTTATTTTTTTCTCTTTTCAATGCTGCTCTTGTACAATTGTAAACATGTGTGAAAAAAGCCAATTGCATTTAAAAGAGGCAATAAGTTGGTTGCATAGATGCGCTGACATACACTAAACCGAAGTCGGTCCATCTTCTGCACAACCATGCTGGTCTATTTAGTTTATGCACTAGGATTTTTGTGGCTACTTAATTGGTTTACAATTTTAGCTGTCTAAAAGATAAGTAACAATAAAGGTAAAAAATGATAGGCATAAAAACAGCCTTTGTACCAGGGTTGTGTACTGTACTGGAGATCCACTGTATGTAACATTCGTCAGTATAAAAGTGAAATGTCAGAGAGACTGAATGATGTTATCTGTAGAAATTTTTTTTTTGTAGGAATCCTAAGATAACCACCTAAGTAATATGTTAGGGAGTATTAGGATCTCGTAAGAACAACTTACGGTCTCAGAAACTATTTACAGCACAGATGATTATAGACATTCAACATCTCAACGGAATGCTTTTAAAAAAAACAATAAAAGTTTGTTTATTTATAAAACACCAATTAACAACACGTCATATCAAGTCACTTATCAAGAAAAGTAATAACAATCCAATCTTACATACAGTCCAGTTTATCCTAGTTATCTAAGAATTAACCAAGCCAGTTTAGTATTGGGGTCAGCTTAAAAGTTTTAAAGATAGGGAAACAACGCAGATTGCATTGACAACATTCACTCCTCTTGGACAAACATGCAGAGCCGGTAGATGATACTAGACTGAAAATAATGGCTTTATTGTCTTTCCTCAGTTTTAGTTTTATTAGCATACTATAAACTAATCATTTTAAGTTGCGTTCTGTATAAAACATGTGTAATTTGTATGTTTTGATTTAAATAATAATCAAATACCACCTTTAGACCAAAGTATTGTAAAGGTTTTACTTAACTAAACTCTTTGAGTATTTTAATTTAAAATGAGTCCTACATTGTGCAAGAACAACAATATATTATGTTCTAAAAATATGGATATCATTATAGGTCTGGCAGAAAGCTGCAGACTGTAAAAGCTAAAGGTAACAGGTTCATCATTGTCACTGTCCCATCATTTACAAGCATCTGTGGAAACTATTTTGCAGACATGCTGCATTTTTGGTATTTCCGTACCTCATAAGAATAATATAATCCTATTTTTTGCTGCTACAGCCATAGCTCTGATGATCCTTTATAACAATAAAAAATATATTGATGCCCTGGAAAAGCGTTCATTCCTAAAACGGTCTCAATTCTTTGTGCAGATTTTAATTTAAGGTCTTAAGACTTTAAACACAATCAATTACGTTAGAACAGGATAGATTGAGGTTACTTATTAAAGCAATATTATGAAATGACCTAAAAAGGATGAATACACGATGTTTAACAAACTGTAAATCCTCTTTACTCTGATCTGATGATGGAGATTATTGAAAAGACAATCTCGATGTACAGACTGTCAGGATCATAGCATTTTGTTTGGCTATTATGGGCCTTAGGAAGTATATTACCCTGCTATGACACTAAAACCTCCAGGTTAAGCCTCAGGTTACCTCGCTAAGCTGCAAATCTCACCCCATACTCCAAATGGCTGAGAAACGTTGTGTCTAGAAATTCTTTTGAAAGATGCTTCCCTGAGAGAAGAGCTGGCTGAAGACGGATCAAGCCACTAAACTGAGCTGAAATGACTGAGGCATCTCGTTCTGTGCGGCGTATACCACCCATTTAGAATAAAAACCAGCAATTGATCTGTCAGATGGTTTTAAGGCTTTGAGTTTTATCTTTCTAAAAGCTCTAAGAAACCGTAGAAGATCAGTCATGCGTTAACTGACTGTTTTTTTTCCCTTCTTCTTCTTTTGTGGTATATTCAGCTTCTTTAAGCTTGACGACTGAATCAAGTTTCAGTCTGCGCAGACGTAGTATTAATCATGTAGATGTTTTGATTGTTTCAGCCACACATCTGTAAAATAGGTCATGTGCACCCCCCCAACCACCCCATCTTGTGTTTTTTTTTCTTGCCATTTTACCAGTTTGTCTGCGTTAACTGCCATACCAAGAATGATATTCACATCAGAGTCCATGTGGGAAATTGGCTTATGGCTTCTGCCTTTTAAGACTCCATCAGTATTTCTCGTCGGTGACCTAGATTTAAAGGTTTAACTATTGAGAAAAGTTATTTTTCAGTTTCTTTCTCTCTTATTTCATTGCTTTAAATGCAAGATTTTACTACTCACACTTTGGTGCTGCAGAGGAAATGTAGCGTACCTCCTAATGTCAATGAGTGATTTAGGGGTCCCTAAGTCTACCTTTCCAGTGGTGTTAAGTTCTCCTACAGATACAGTCTAAATAAATGTTAAAACTAAATCTGCTGTGCATAAAGGCTTGATATCCTAGAGGCAAACTTTAGATAGATATGAGTTGACGCTAATATTTGCCCTGAGTCAAATTTTTGTGTTTTCCTTTTTAAGTTTTCTAGACCACATGAATCCCTTTACATTTGTTTGTTTGTCAATTTGAAATTTAATGAATCAAGTATGTTAAAACTTAGTCACCAATTGCTTTATTAGGCTCAGCAATCCTTCTACCAGTTTTGACCCCTTTTGTATTTTAAATTAATTTTATTTTTTTTAAATGTAATTCTATTAAAATCTATTTCTAAATCCCCTCAGGACCGCCTTAACTATTTACTGCTTTGGTTCAGCGAGTTATCAGAAACATTCGTAAGAAGCATCAAACAGCTGCTGCAGACTTGTCAGCTGAGCATTCATGGTACTAATCTCTTGTTCAATTGCAACACAAAGATACTCTGTTGGAATGCGATCTGTGGAGATCGTTGGTATTCAATGAGCTCATAAGCATGTTTAAGTAACATGTTTGAGATGATTTAAGCTGTTATTAACTATCACAAGATCGGTAGAAAGCAGCCATAGTTTAGTTTAGTCACCCACCAGCCAGCCTTTAATTGATTGTTGATGGATTTTCTGATCCTACCTATTGAATTCTGGATCTAATCTCTTGACTTTTATCCAATGTTCTGTTCACTTTTTGTAAGCATTCATGAGTTGTAGCCTTCAAATTCATGTTTTTTCCTGTCGAGTGGAATCTCTGTAGTCTTCTTTAGCTCAATTGCTTCAAGGCTCAACATGTTGCTTATTCCGAGGTAGCATTCGATTGTAACAGGATGTTTTTCTTAGGGCCTATTACCTTTCTATCATCTCAAACTAGTCTGTCTGACACAGGAAAAAACACTTTTGTCCTCACTGCTTCTTCCTGGATATGTTTTATCTGTTTAAGACCTCTGCGAGACTATATGTGTATAAGAGTTGTTTGTGTTGGGAAACCCCATTTAATAAGCAGTTTCTGCTTTCTCATAATAACTTCTCTGCAACCAATGGACATTGGCATTTGAAACTTACCAAAATCCCCCATTCTCCCTGTTGTGATGCTCTTTGTAACTAAGCTATAGCATAATGTACATGTACTTCCATATGGAAGTACTTGTATTAACAGGTAATTTAACTTAAAACACTTCAGTTGTTGAGCACAAATTACTTTAAAGATAGTTATAAAATGTAAACCAAAAAAGAGCTTGCCTTTCACATTAGTTGTGGTTAAACTACAAAACGCTCTTACTAATTACCCAGCTTGGATGTTTGGCCGTTTTTATCGAATAAACATTCTTTTATTATTTGTGAAAATCTCAAAAGTGGAGAAAATTTATTTTAATCTTAATCAGTTTTTTAGGAATATTTTTCATACTTTAATTTAATTTTATTTAGAATATTCTAATCATTTTCGTTTAACAAAAAATCTGTTCAATCCTATCCAGTTGGTCCAGAACACTTCAGCAAGGATTTTCACAACGAACAGAAGGCCACTCATCTTCTAGCCACTCTCTGGTCCTCTGGTCAGAATCTTTTGAAGGGCAACGTGTCCTTTTAAGCAAAACACTTGGCTTGGTCTCTCTGTTTGTCCATTAAATTCTTTACAAAGCAGTCCAAGACCCTTTTATTCAGAAAGGTTTTTAGGTCAGTGTTTTTGTTTTACGTTGTCTTCTTGCCCTATGTTAAGCACTTCAGGGTTTTCTCTGTGAAAGGTGCTATATAAAATTTACATACTAGACTGTTAACATACTTCTTACCTTGATTACATTACCTAAACTTTGTTCAAATTCTAACTTGGAGATCTGTACACAACTTGGACATTATTAAGATGCAGTTTCAATACAAAATGTTTGCAGAAGGGCTATTCTTGTTGTGTTTACTGCATTAGTACTGTCGTGGTTTGCCATTTTGTTGCTTCAGCTAGGCAGGCATCATCAAAATGACTAGAAGGCATCTGTATATTCATGCATAATAATGTATTTGACTAAGTAGATAGATTTACTATAGGCTTGTTATTATAACAAATGTTACTGAACAAAAAATTAACAGATATTTTGTTTTATGACTATTTTCAGTTCATATGATAATGAGATAATAATAAAAGTACACCTTCAAAAGATTTAAAAAAAACATAACATATAACACTGGAACTTGAAGAAATACAAAAAAAATCTGAATGGAGAAAAAAAATAATCAATACAACTAATTACGATGCATCTTTTTTTTTTTAATTGCCCATTAAGGTCCGACAGGAAGGATAGGCAAACTTTATTGAACAAAAAATTAAAACTTACCACTTATTACTGGCTATCAAATGTTTGTTGGATTTTTTTAAATGCTGGCTTTTCAACAGCTTTGAATGGCAGCGTTTCTTTAGCGGTTAAGCGAACACTGTTTGTTAAACACCCACGTTGTTTAGCACTGTCGGGAAGATGGAGACGGCCGATTGGTTGTCATCTTCTTTGGATGTTTTAGGTGCAGATGCATGTTTGTTGTATTCCCAACTTTACTTGGTGCTGTTTTACAACTAATGCGACTAACCGAAGCTCTGAAGTTTCACCACGGTTCATCCCGTCTAGCAAGTAACCAACAGACAGTTCACTCCATATACTAAGGAAACAAGGACTGGAGTTGTAAGTCCATAGAGATGCATTGGAGTGAACCCTTTTGTCACCCATTTTACTAGAAAGAGACATAAGGAAATAAAAAAAGGTCTGCACATGGAGCTTGTTTAATTTTCTCATGCAATTAATTGATTTTTGTACTTGTTCCAGAAAAGGTACGTACTGTCTTTAATATTCAAACCTATTGTGATTTTTCTTTATTTTTATTTTGTACAGGCTGGCATCCTAAAAAAGCCTGAAGTTGATTTAAGAATTGTGCGTAAATTATAATGATTGTCATCATCTCCATTTTCCACAGTGTTATTGCATTTTTACATGTTCTTATTATGTAGCTCTTTTGTAAATTTAGCTAATTTCCAGGTTTGAACAATATATAATCAAATAATCTCGTCCACTGTATTTTGACTTATTACTTTGAATTTGTGATTTTTACACCTAAATCAATTACTTTATTGGTAGCTTAATAGAGGCCAGAAATCACATCTGTTCAAATCGGGGGAGCACAGTCATTGAGTCACAGCCTTCGGATGCAGGAACAAAGCTTAATTGCGTGACCTTTTGAAAGAAGCTTTGGCAATCATCCTGGCCTTGGCATGGAAGGGGAGCTCTGCAGTCATTGCGCAAATCATTCAGGCCAGCGCCTTGTGATGAGGAGCCCGGCGTTCAGACAAGTCTAAAAGGATTTGTTCGCTGTCTTGTCTCACGCTAATGAGGGCCACAAATTGTAGACTCTGTATCTTCAGAGCTCAGAACTATATGAAGATGGCATAATAACTACAGATGTGACATTCTTCAGATCATAGAGGAGAGAAAAGACTCTCTAGAAGAAACACCAGGAAATCTTTTTCACATTCATTTCTGGTCCTTTATTTGGCAAAGCGTCAAGCTGGTAAGAGGTGTTGATGTGACTGATTCATGTCACTAAGACATGTTTCTGCATAATAACTCGTAGACTGCCTTCACGGTTTCTTTCCTCCCTCTCATCCATCTTGAGACGGTGTGTTTTGTTAGCTAGCGAAAGGTTCCTCCGGGCTTGTGTGCTCTGAGCTCTGTGGGGTGCCTGATCTGCAGCAATCACACAAAGAACAATCTGTACAATCTGCCATCTGAAATGTGTCTGACGCCAGTTATAGTGGGGGTACAATTGAAAAACATGTTCTGATTGACAAGTCATTGTTCACTCATCAGGGATTGGTATTTAAATATCTGGGGAATGGCGTGTAGTTGTTTTGATGTCTTAGTATAACCCTTTTGCTTCTTTGCGACTATAGTTTGTGGTCGGATAAAGTCAATAGTTTGGGCTCGCAAGGTACCAACGCTTGAAACCGGGTTGCTTCATGATTTCAAAATCCTAGAAACTCATGATTGTCTACAAATTAACTGCTCAATTTCATAAGAAATTATTACATGTTTATACCATAATTTGCATACACAAGATAGGTTATACTGCAGATTTTGGCTTATCCAAACGGAGTCAGATTTATGCATACATCTCCACCAAAATAATAGATGTCTTGTCTTTTTTTCAATGAATGTCTGTGTTGTCTAGTCGCTTTATCTCAGGAAGAAAACAACTTTTAAAACAAGCCTAAAGATAATATTATACCCTTGTGGACGCAATGTGAATATCTGACTGAACTGAACTTATTAATTAACTAATTAGTCCACTGTTAGTTTTATTGTAAAGATTGTGCAAATAAAAGGCAGTGCAAGACCATCAGGAAAACATTGATCACTCTTCTTTTCTTTATTTCTTTTTGTCCTTCTCTTTTCTATCTCATTCTTTCACTCTTCTGTACTCTGCTTTATTCCTGGAGAGTTGTCAATTGATCCAAATCCCTTCTCTGGGGAAGAGCCTATAGTCAATTTATAGAAGGGAATTGCATTTAAAAAGAAAATACAAGTTGATATTTGTATATAGTCATGCACCTATTTGACATTTGATGACTAGACTTTCAACTGGATTTAGCATTATAAAGATGAAGTAAAAATATATTAGTAGAGCTGTTTTTGCATATCCAGTATCCCATTCAGGTTAATACCACTGTAACATGTAGCGGCAGCATTTCTTTTATATTTTGAGTATGGTTGTTAACATTTCAAAAGTTAAGCCTACAAGTAATAAGCTTTGTTGTTAAATAGATTGGATTAAAAAAAACACAAAAAAACAAAAATGGGTCCTAGAATTGAACCCTGTATTTCATTGGTGCACCTAAAAAACTAGCTAACACTGAAACTGTTACTGTTTGTTCGACGATACCACCACATTGGACCCAGATCGTGGTCTAAAATAGGAAAGGCCCACACCCCCACTAATTGGGGCTGTGCCTTATTGTATCATTTATCATTATCAGGATACATTTATTGTCATGATGGGAGTTATGACTTATTGTCACATTTGTAAATTAGGATTCATATTTGGAAACTCTAAAAACCTGCATAATTATTCTTTACTTTTTTCCCCACTGTTTGGTACATTTGAGAAATAATTAGAAAATATATGATTCAATGCATCATGTGAAGTTTTGCAATACAAACCCAGTTCTTTATTTAACTGGTGTCCTTAAAAAGCCTTTTTTAAATGTGTATGTTTTTTATGAGCAGACTTTGATATAATTTATTATTATTCCAGTAGTAGCGCAACATACCGTTTTTATTTTGTAATCTATATTGCCCATTTCTAGTACAGACACTCCTGTAAGTATACTGTGGTCTGAGAGATGAGTATGCAAGGCAACAAAAAAAAAAAAATATTTTAATCAACAAAGCCAGTTGGCCTACATAGGCTTTATAAAACTGAAAAGGTCAACCCATCTAAAACTCCAAGTGGGGATGCACCAATTATGAAAAATTGGGCCGATATCAATAACCAAAATTAAAATTAATGCGGGGGCCAATATTTACCGATATTGTATTTTTCCCCACAGTTTTTTTCTGCATTGTAAAAGAAACAAAAAAAACATACTGCTTAAATTGCTTAAATTAAAAGTTAAACCCTACCACAATTTTGTGCTTCATAACTAAAATGAGAAAAAAAAATACTGGATAACCAATCCACTGTGCTTACTCGTTCCAAAGCAACACACATGGCCAGCAAAAAGATGGGGAAAACGTGAATTAACAATGTTGGTCCAGTTTTAATTATCAGACCGATACCAATATGTGACCAACACTGGAAAACAAGGATTCGAATCCTGATACATTGCGTATCCTTGAAATCAACAACCAAACCCAACATCCACCTGAAGTAAACACTAATGATCCACCTACATAACCAGTAGACCGACTAACTAAGTATGTCGCACTTTTCCAAAAACTAATTGAGTGACCAGTTCCCTACCTCCGCTCAGAAACAACCGTCCAACTACCAACTAACTACCTGGGGACAGTTTATAGTTGACTGACCTTTCCCCCCCATCAAGCCGCAGACAATTGATCAGGGAGGAAGAACAAATCAACCACCCAAAATCACTCATGCAAATGTTTCCAAAAACAAACTGTAGTTAGGATGGATCCGAAACTGGGTCTTTAGAAATGTGGACAGTAAACTCTTGTGCTTTTTTTTAAGTCCAAGAAAAAAAAAAGAAGACTTTTCCGTCAGTGGTAATGTAAGTTCTTTAGAGTGTATGTACTTATTACATCAATACCTTTTAAGGGAAGAAATAGAATTCATTGAAATCGTCCCAATCTTCTTGCACATGTGACCATCACCTAAACCTCACTCACTTCAGAATTTTAAATTGTACAGCATTGGATATGCACTTTAAGGATAAAAGATAAAGCCTGTAATTTACTGAATACATTACATACTGAGAGTAATGATGGATTCCCATCTTTGTGCATGTTGAAATCACTGAGTCACCGGACTACTGCACTGACCTCCCTCTGTCTCATTCACACACAAACACAATCCTTCCCTTGGTCATTCTGCCTCTTTTTCATCAACCACTTTCTCTCCTTCTCCATCTTTTTCTCCCCGGTGATCACCCACTCAACACTCACATGTACACACTTCTTTCTGAGTACTGTGGACCTTCCAAGCAGCCAATGATTAAAGCCTGTGCTGTGAGGTGGCTGCTAAAATTATCCTCTCTCTCTGTGAGCTGACATCTGCCATGACGCACTGTGTTGATCCAGGTAGCCATAATGCCCAGACGAGAAAACAAATCTTTTGCTTTTCTCTCTTCCCTGACCATATTTCTTCTCTTGCTAGTCCGATTTCTTTTATTTGTGCTTGTCTTTCTCCTGTTTTAACGTTGTATCTCCTTTTTTTGTTCAGATTTCTGGACAAGTACTGTACGTTTCTGCATTTTTATTCTTAAGCACCCCATATACTCCCATCTGTGTCACCCTGCTAGGTCTGCATTTTCTTGAGGCGGACTCGGATTGGATGTCCACTAGATAGATTTATGCCAAGCTTAGCTTTTGAAAATGTGTCAATGATGTCACACATAAAGCGGTGTCCACAGTGAACAGTTTTGTATAAGACAACAAGCTGATAAGGTCGGGAAGTCCGAATTCGCCCTAAGCAACCTGTTGCAAGGACATTCACTGTGTCTGGACAAATGAGACTAAACGTTGACCATGAAAGCCCAACTTGCCTTGAATACGTCACAGAATATGCACAGGGCTAAAGTCACTTTCTATTGCAGTTGGTCAAGTCCCATATATTTCTAAATCACGTTGGGTGTACTTTTGAAATTATACCGATCCTTAAATATCTTATTTTACATAAGTGCATTATGATATGTTTTATTGTGTTGGAAAAGACTTAAACAGACTAAAATGTTGCACATTATCTCATCCCACAAGCCAAAACATACCAAGAGAAAACCAGCCATCAGGCATGCCCTTATTCCCCACATAGAGAGAAGCATCAGAGCAAATTAGAAGCTTACTTAGTGACAACTTACCAACAAACTACCAAATGAGAAAAGTGACAAAAGTACAACACCGCCATACACAACAAACCAAATCCGCCACCAATCCGGATAAAACGTTTCCACCTAAATAAGAACACAAATGTCTGACAAAAACGTTCTCCTACCTGTACAAGTAACCGCCACATCAAATCCAAAAAACACAACTTACCAGTCCTCGGATCAAAAACAACCAGCTAACCTTCTGCCAATTTTTCCTAACTACTCAGAAACAAAATATCGCCAAAGAGGCAACCAACCAATTTGAACCCCTCAAACTCGGACCTTTCCTCTTTGCCAAAAATCATGATTTTGGGATGCAGGAAACGCTGGAATATCCCGACATGTTTATCAAAAAGAAAAACTTCTCTCCCAGCAGCTTCCACGTCTTAAACCTTCACTGCATCTTTCAGATCCTAAAACTTTCGTTTATTACACAAAAGTCAAAGACAAATAAAAGAATAGAATGCCTTATATTGTCATTATTCACGTTGCACAATGAGATTGGAGGACCACTCATTTCAGTGCCATGCACAAAATGTCTAAAATATATACAGAAAATAAACAATGTGTAGAGATCTGCAGAAATAAACAATGTATAATAATAATAAAAATATATACAAACAAATAAACATTATTTTGATAATTACACAGTGGTGGTGGGATTGCACTTGTAAATAAATATAATATAAATGTAAAATATTGCACAATTATTGGTATAATGGCATTGGATTGCACAGAGATAAGGATATTGCACAGAGTCCAGTTGAGTTCAGGGTGGGGACTGCTTCAAAAAAGAAGCTGTTTTTGAGTCTGTTTGTCCGGGTCTTGAGGCAACCGTAGTGCCTGTCAGAGGGTAGCAGGTCAACCAGTTCAAATCCATGATGTGAGGTGTCCTTGAAAATGTTTCTTGTTCTGCTGATGCATTGGTAGACGTAGATGTCCGTCAGAGTCGGGAGGGGCCAGTCGATGATTCTTTGTGCCGGTTTGACCACCCTCTGAAGCCTCACCCTGTCTGTCTCAGTCCAGCTGCCGTACCATACTGTGATGCAGTATGTCACCAGGCTCTTGAAGGGATGAGCGTAAGAAGGTCAGCAGCAGGTTAGTGTTGAGGTTGTTCTTCCTGAGGACCCTACGGAAGTGACATCGCTTCTGAGCTCTCTTCACAACAGCTGTAATGTTCTCTGATCCAGAGAGACCAGCAGAGATGAGGACACCAAGGAACCTGAAGATGTGGACCCTCTCCAGAAGCTTGCCGTTGATGTAGAGAGGGGCTGGGTCTGTTCTGTTTTTCCTGACGTTGACTATGATCTCTTTTGTTGTCCTGGTGTTGTTCAATGCAAGGTTGTTCTGTGAACACCAGGCTGTCAACTTCATTATTAATGCTAGTTTTTGCTCTCATTATTGATTAGTTTTAGTTTAAACTGAATATATCATTGGATAATATGAAAGAGTTTGCAGTGTAATAATACCAGAGGCCAGGAAGGGAACAGATAAGCATCCCCTTTTTTCTTCATGTCAGCACACTCATCCCTTTTAAAGCCAATAATAAACTAGGCTGTTTTTCAAGATAAACAGTCAAACAATTGTGTGCTGTCTTTTAGCCTTTAAAAGCACTTAAAATGCTGTTGCCGTGCTTTAAGGAAACTAACTCAGCAGCACCGTAATAAGGTCTACTTAGTGGGTGGAGGCTTTGTGTGCACCTGTGTAAAACTGTTGTGTATGTCAGTGCATCTGTATTTAGGTGAATGTGTTTCTTACCCTGTGTGGGTGTTTTAAGCAGTTCAGTTGCTTGTATCAGTGTGTATTTCTCTCGCTCTCTCTTATTTTCTTTAGAGACTAGGCATGTCTGCTATCCCTATTTGCTTTACTGGATGTCTTTTTCTTGGTTTGAAATGTCAGCATTCAGCTTTCATGCTATGTGGTTTCTGGTCTGTTCAGCCCAGGAGGAAGTGGAGAGTGCTAATCTATCACTGCCTTGCAGATGTTGAGAAATACATACAATACAAGTCCGTCCTCATAATAAGACAAGACATGTAGCAGGCTTCAGATACCATACAAACAAGCTGAGTCAGGGGTTGCACAGTTGTCAAGCTAAGACTTCAGGTCTCAGTTTTCCTACCTATTCAAACTGTGGAGAGAAGGATATTAAAGAAACTATTGAGTTAAGGCCAATTTACTAACACTACCAGCAACGTTCTTATTTTTCTGTGTGGAAGTTGTAAAGGAGATTAAATTCCAAAGAGTCTTGTTGCATGAAAATTACATAACATGAGTTAAAGTCTACAATCTTCAAAGCAATAAATAGCATTGAAAGCAGGTTAAAGGGTAATTTTTTTATGTGATTTCTAAATAAATGTTTTCTTAGTAGTCTGTCAAAACATCTTAATAAATTATTGTCTTATTAAATTACATACAGTATACAATAAGTTTCTCTGCCCCTAAATAGCTTGCAAAATAAAGGTTGCCGGCTGTTTCGGTTTTTGATTTTAAGAAACTAATATGAATAAATTAAAAGTAGAGGTAGGTGATAAAATGATAGCAATGTATATCTTGTTTTATTTATTTATTTTTGATTGATAGAGAAAAGGTTTATATACACATTGTGAAATTGTGCATCTCATGGTGGCAGCTTTTTGGAGTTGCTCTGCTACTTCTTTTATGATTTTTCTTTTAAGAAACTTTTCATTTTTCAGTTTCTGACAGAAACTTGGACGAACAATCTCACCAGTTTTGGTGATATTTTCTTACTTTTGGATGTCTATTATGATGAATAACTATGGCAACACATCTGTTTACAAGTGGAGCCAATGATTAACATCAGAAGAGCTGAAAATAATTTCTCAACTTCAACCACTAATCAGAGTTAAAAAAGGAGGCACAGAAGCAAAGAGGACAAAGAGAGAGGGAATACGTTTAAACCGTCTGTACCATTGATGATCAATGTGAGAATGCTAGCTAACAAGCAGGATGCTTCGGAGCCAAGAGAGATTGAGTATCTTCAGAGGCATCTTTACATCTGCAGTAATACAGACTGCTACAGAGGATTGTCCTTGTCCAACATTGTCGGCATCTTCAACACAAATTTGAAGAAACTTTGTTAATATGTATTACCACTACATTCCTTTTGGGATTTATAAACTATTTCTACATTTAGAGAAACTGCTGTAGCCTGTTACTTCAGGACTACTTCTTCTAGTGATTTTACTGGAGGTTGATAAACAGATTACAGTACAGCACCTCCACCACTGGACTCGAGGTATGATCTGGATAATACGCAAGATTAAAAACAGCGTACCGAAGATTTGGCTAAATGGTCTAGGTTCCTTTAAGAACAAAATATGATTAATTAAACAATTGAATATGTTAGTTACTTTAACATCGAAGAGCCTTAAGTAATATCCTGATGTTTTTTTCCCTCCTTATTTACTGATAAAGAAGATAACTTTTGTACCAGCTTCTTTGGTTGGTAACAATAAATGCATGTTGCAGTTGGATGCTTGCCTATTTTAAATAGTGTACTTAAGTCCAATTTCTTTGGACATTTTTGCCTATTTGCATTAAAATGGCTTCTTTTTTTTTATTTGATGGTACCAAAAGAATATGTCCATTTTTGTTCCTTTCCCCTTTTAATGCCTGATCATTTCAGTTTGATATAAAACTTAATAATTATCGTATTGTAAAATTTTTGACCTGTTCAACTTTCAAAAAAAATAAATATCAAAATATAATTTCTTCAAATAGTATCAATCAGGAAAGAAGAGTAAAGTCCAACACAAAGTCTATATTTATTGATATAGACTGATATGAAGATATCATAATAATTTTTTTCCCCAAATAGTCCAACCCTAATTTAAAGATCGCTTTGTTTGATACTACCACACATACTTAGAAAAGTAAATAGATTTTTGTTATATAAAATCAATTAAACAAAACCAAGTAATATAAAACATCTGATGATAAGGTTGCACCCTTAAGTAAATTTTCTGTGTGTGTATTAGGATCTTCCATTCCATCTTTAGTTGGAATTGGGAATCCACTCGCTGTTTTCATCTGCATATCGCGTTTTACAAAATGTGGAAGGCTGTGAGGAAATAGCCAAATTAGATTAAATGTCTGCTGCTCGGTTATTATGTTTGATCGATGTGGAAAAAATGTTTGAAGCTGCAAATAAATCAAGTGATTGATGGGGAACAAAATTTATTTTTTAAGTAATTACTGACAGAGTTTCCATATTTCCCCTCAGGCTCATTACGCAACAGCCTCTGTCCACAAAAAGAAAGCTGCCAAAAATGACATTTGTTCCTTCACTCCCGCACATAACTCCTAATCAGTTGCTCGGTGACAATAAAGATGCCAAATGCATTGTTTTGTCTTCGCATGGAGCGCAGACTTTAACTCGCTCTGCAGAAGATAAACAAGTTAGAAGAATCAAATCAGCTCATACAGATATTCACCCCGGATTTACGCTGCTGCTCTGTGAGGGAACAGTGCAGCTCATGTTGTGTTTCGGGCAAAAATATTTGTAATACTTCTCCTGTCTTGTCGCCTATCATTGAAGGAGGACAACTTCTAAGTGGTAGCCTACAAAAAAAAATTTAGTTAAGAAAAGATGAATAGGGTGTGCAGTGGAAGGCTGGGCGAGGTAGAAAGAGGGCAGAACATAAAACTGCAGGAGCTTGTAATAGATTTTCCTAGACATTAATTAGCTGGAGCCATTCCTGTACAAACACACAGTAATAAAACTGATATACTGAGGTCCTGTCTCCCTTTCTATTTCCTTCTCTCCGCTCTTCTTCTGCCACATTACTCCTTCTTTTCATCCTTTTCTTCCTCATTTGTTGTTTTTTTCCCTCATCCCATCTATTTTTTAACGTCCAAACATACTTTAGATGTAATGTTCTCTAATCACTTACTGTCTCATCAGTCGGTCTCCTCTATTCCTTATTTCTCTTCCATTATCTTTTTCTTTACTTGTCTTCCCTCTCTCTCCGCTGGAGAGAAAAATATGAAAGTAGAAGCATAAAGATAAAGATGGGAGGGGGGGGGCAAGAGGAAATAAGGGAGGAACTGGTTGTCCCTAGTTTTTATCTGTCCTGCATTGCTTTGCTGAAGGTAAGGAAAAAATATCTATCACAGCCTTGGTTTTACCGTATATCACACTTTTACTCAGAGAATCCTGCTGTCAAGCAGCCATGTTATCAGTGATTGTGTCGGCTTGAGCAGGTTTTACAGACAGGCAGTTAAACACACTGACTTTTTGCTCTGTTTCATTATTTGTTTTTGTTGGCACGCAGGAAGACACGGGGATGCTTTTTACATCATGGCCCTTCCATGTTCACCGCTTTGCGAGTCATCACTTCTTTCTCCACTTTAGTGACCATCACTGATTTCCCGAATGAAGGCTTTTCAAATGATGAGCCAATGCGTTTTTCTGGTCCTCTAGCAACAATCTTCAGTGAGAATGTTTTTGCTGAGTGAAGAAGCTCCACAGCTTTTAGTTTGACTGTTATATTTAAAGTGTTCCAAAACCCGTTGTGACACCATAACCATGCCTCCAGACAAACCTTTAAGAATTTCACTAAAGTAGATTCTGTTTAAAGACATTGAGGGGGTGCAGGAAAGACTGGAGAGGGGTTAGCAGGGGTTGCAGCAAACTTAATATGACCTTTAGAAACAGATAAACCTAAGATGGTTTTGAGCCAGATATTGCATAGTTTAACATTGTTTACATGAACAGTAATATAAAGATAGTACCCCTTAAGAACAGATTTGTTCAAGTTATCTGTAATTCATGTTTGCTTTTCTTACTGTTTAAAAACAAAGTCCCAGAAAGCAATGAGACGTAAAAAGCTATTTCAAAGGAAAACAACCTTTTCTGCAGAAACTTGTCTGCTTTGTATTCGGGCTGAAGACGGGGGGACTTAATGCCTAATTGTATTACAGCAAAGTTGCTCAGTTTTATCCTTTTAAATCTTTTTAACTCTGTTATGTAGCCAGCTGGATTTGGATATGTTGGTTTGAAATCTCCTAGTCGAGGTAAGACTCCACCTTAGTCTACTGGAAGTACACACTTTATATTACTAACGGGGTTAGAAAAGAGCATTGTGAAAAGGTATTTTTCAATCACAGTCAAAAATGACATGAGTGAATGATTATTTCCTTTATTAAAGTGAAAAACCTACCCAAACCAAACATAATAAATAAAGTGGTGACACACCAGCTTACACACTAAAGACCGCCAAAATAATATACTTGTCTTAAGTTTGCAACAGGATAAAGCTTTTTTTGATTCAAAAAGGGTCCAAACAGTTTCCTGGGTTTTAGTAACTCATTTTATCCAAGGTTTTTAAAGCGTTTTTGTAGAAGGTGATGACAGTGGGAAGGAAGGATTCCCTGGAAAAGTCTGCGTCGCAGGGACTCTTTCAAGCCTCTGACTGAAGAGACTTGTTATATGACAGTATTATTAGAGGGTGATCATGAATGTCCATAATTATGTAAATAAACTACACCATAAGCTAATCACACAGTTTTAATCCAATAAAACCATTCATTGTAAAAACTTTATTGGCATATAACATTTCAAACCAGCAACACAAATACTGCAGCAAGTCGTAAACATTATTATACAAAATGGAGAAATTTAGGAAAACACAAGCTGATACTATAAACAATTGAGTTCTTTACTCAATGTCCATCGCAAGGTCATATTTATATTTTGAAAAATTGCCATCAAAGAAATCACTAAAGTAAGAGTGAAATGCTATCACTCTTACTTACTGATCGACTTATTTGATTTAATGTTTACAAATGATTTAATAAACACCCAAAAAAATTAAGTTATTTGAAAACTCTGGAATTTTAAAGACATTCAGATCTTAAGATGGCAATAAAGTTGGGGAAAAAAGGTAATTTTTGCTATAAATAAGGAAATCCCTATCAGCTGGGGACTTTTTTATAGGTCTGATAAGTAAAACTGAGCCAATTTTTTTTTTTTTTTTCTTGAGATCCCACAGAGTTAAATTACTGGAACCTCCATGCTTGGGTTTTAAAATTGGTTTGGTATTGTTGATCTACTTTCAACTTAAAGATAAGTCGGGATGGATAGAAGTAACCCTTAGAGATTCATAAAAAACTTCAGGGCGTTTTAAGTGGCACAACAATTAAAATGATAATAAGGAGGCGTTTAAACGGCGATAGGATCCAAAGTCATTGTGTTTTTGTTGCATGTTTTTCCCCTTTGTGTTTGTGCGTTCTCAATGCCCTTCACTTTATGACTGATAATGTCACTGCCGCAGGTCCCAGTTGCAGGCTTTATGTGTTAGAACGATCATCTGCTTGAATACACCCACTCCCCCAGGCCTCATAAAGACCACACCGGAGCTCACCTTGTTTATTTCTGGAAACCTCCTACATGCAGGATTTGAATGTGTCTGTATTTAAATATACTTTATTTGCTTTGACCTTTAAAGGTTTCTAGATTAATGTCAACACTTTACTGTAATGATTGTCTTTAATACTTCCTCCTACTTCTCTTTTGCTCTACCTCAGAATGTCGGTGTCTGATTTTCTTTTGTCCTATTTGGCCCCATTGTTAGAGATAAGCACGTATTTATAGGTTATCTCACAATAAACATCAAACACAACTATCACTGAAACTGTTTTATCGCATTCCTTACTGTTCATTGCATATTAATACCAACTAGTATTTTTTTTAGCATCTAGCAAAGAAAGAACATTATTTTCATTAGTCAGTTTGGTCCTCTTTCCCTGATGAAAAATAAAATCAGTCTCCCCTTTAAAGAGGGGGATCTCCACTATATTCGCATCTTTTTAAGTTTTTTTTAAACAAAGATTGACTAATTTAAGACCTTTTCTGGATTAATCTACTATTTTCTTTCGTAGACAGGTTTCGCTCCACATGCTTTTCGTTGTCTCCGACATTATTTGTATGTTCGATTCTGTGTTCCTCCATATTGGATTCAGCAAAGAGTCCCCAACTCAAATCAGCACCTACCATGTTTTTTTCTTTTTTTGTTCTTTCTTTCTCCTTAATACATAAAGGGGTTGCATATCATTTTGTGTCCACATCTTGGAAGACTGACTACGTTCCTTTATTCCTTACACTGCTGGCCAAAAGTATTTGTACCCCTGCAATTCTGTCATATAATACTAAACTTCTTCAAGAAAATGATTGCAATCACAAATGCTTTGGTATCATCTTCATTTATTTTGCTTGCAATGAAAAAACACAAAAGAGAATGAAAAAAAAGTCAAATCAATTATCATTTTACACAAAACTCTAAAAATGGGCTGGACAAAAGTATTGGCGCCCTCAGCCTAATACTTGGTAGCACAACCTTTAGACAAAATAACTGCGAACAGCCGCTTCCGGTAACCATCAATGAGTTTCTTAAAATGCCCTGCTGGAATTATAGACCATTCTTCTTTGGCAAACTGTTCCAGGTCCCTGAGATTTGGAGGGTGCCTTCTTCAAACTGCCATTTTGAGATCTCTCCACAGGGTTTTTTTGGGATTCAGGTCTGGACTCATTGCTGGCCACTGCAGAAGTCTCCAGTTCTTTCTCTCAAACCATTTTCTAGTGCTTTTTGAAGTGTGTTCTAGGTCATTGTCCTGCTGGAAGACCCATGACCTCTGAGGAAGACCCAGCTTTCTCACACTGGGCCCTACATTATGCTGCAAAATTTGGTGGTAGTCTTCAGACTTCATATTGCCATGCACACGGTCAAACAGTCCAGTGCCAGAGGCAGCAAAGCAAAGCAACCCCAAAACATCAGGGAACCTCTCCCATGATTGACTGTATGGACCGTGTTCTTTTCTTTGAAGGCCTCGTTTTTTTTCCTTGTTGATGCCTTTTCCCAAAAAGCCCTACTTTTGTCTCATCTGACCAGAGAACATTCTTCCAAAACGTTTTTGGCTTTCGCAGGTAAGTTTTGGAAAACTCCAGCCTGGCTTTTTATGTCTCTGGGTCAGAAGTGGGGTCTTCCTGGGTATCCTACCATAGAGTCCCTTTTCATTCAGATGGCGACAGATAGTACGGGTTGACACTGTTGTACCCTCGGACTGCAGGGCAGCTTGAACTTGTTTGGATGTTAGTCGAGGTTCTTTATCCACCATCCGCACTATCTTTCGTTGAAATTTCTCGTCAATTTTTCTTTTCCGTCCACATCTAGGGAGGTTAGCCACAGGATCAGGGGCTTTAAACTTCTTGATGACACTGCGCTTGGTAGACACCGGAACATTCAGGTCTTTGGAGATGGACTTGTAGCCTTGAGATTGCCCATCATTCCTACAATTTTGCTTCTCAAGTCCTCAGACAGTTATTTGGTCTTCTTTCTTTTTCTCCATGTTCAATGTGGTACACACAAGGACACAGGACAGAGTTTGAGTCAACTTTAATCCATTTTAACTGGCTGAAATTGTGATTTAGTTATTGCCACTACCTGTTATCTGCATCAGGTAAGTAACAGGTGCTCTTAATTACACAAATTAGAGAAGCATCACATGATTTTTCAAAGGGTTCAAATTAAATGAACATTTTAATATCTAAGCATTTGTAATTGCAATCATTTTCTGGGAGAAATTGAGCATTATCTGACAGAATTGCAGGGGTGCCAGTACCTTTGGCCAGCACTGTACTTGTTTTAATAATGTCCGCAGCTGTGGGCACAAGAACATGACGTGTCTTAAAAAAAACAACTTAAAACCTTTACCTTTAACAGAAAGATGGTGGACTCACTGTATTTGCAGGGGTTGGGAAGCACAGATGTCTGGGAATAATTGAAATCCGCAAATACAACAAATACAACAAATACATATAGCATCAGATATACTTTAATATGCACACTGAAAATTGTTTTAGCGCTACCACAGAAGCAAACACCCACAGTCTTCTTTTTTTGTGCTAAAACTGATGTGATATAACTGAATGCCACACAGATTAAAAAAAACAAAAACAAGAATGATTTTAACCTTGTATTAAGTATGATCCTAAATGCTGCTGGGGATCTTTAGACTCACATAGGACTGATTTATTTATGTGACATGTTGGTTGTTTGTATTGAAGTGAGCGTTGGATTTAGACCAACACAGAACATAAAGTCTGCTTGCAGTTAAACTGTACACAGCTTTTGACGTTTTTTGTTTCAAATGGAAAGTAAAAACTGATCCAGATGGATTTCTTCTGAAGTGCAATTTCCCCAAGTAGGAAAGCCGTTTTTGTAAAAATCTGCATTATTTCTGTCTGAAGGTAAGGAAGGTCTTTATCATAGTCAAGAAGATAATAAGAACTTTGATTGTTTATTTTAGTTTGGTTTAAAGTTTATTTTACATTGCTGTTTCCTTTTATGTCATTTAACAGCCTTTTTCCTCTTCTTCCTCCCATTTCTTTCGCTGTCCTCCAGGTGTTTCGTACAGACCTCATCACGGCCATGAAGCTGCCAGACTCGGCTCAGCTCGGCCCAGATGACTTCTACGTGCTGTCTGACCCCTGGAGGCAAGAGTGGGAGAAGGGGGTGCAGGTGCCAGCCAACCTGGAGGCCACACCAGAGCCTGTGGTCAGGTAGGAAGGGTCTATATTTATAAGTGGCTTCAACATCCTGCAGATATGGTTTTAATCTGAGCTTTTAGAGAGAGGGTTGAGTGTCTTCAACTTATTGGTTTTTATTTCTAATAAGGTGGTAATGGCTAAGAGGCTGGAGTCATGTATTTTAACTAGTCTTGTTAAGGGATCTTAGCTCTTTGAAAAAAAACCAATGTGTGAATCATTCAAATCTAAAGGATTATTCAATATTTTTGCATAAAATAATGCTTTAAATCCTACTTGAATTGCATAAAAAGCTACTTGTACATACATGCCAGCTATTTCTGATTGTGTTTGGGGAATTAGTCATTGTTTTGACTGTGTTGTGAATTATTATTAAAGCTGCTCTTTAGGCAGATAATCTGGGTTTAAAATGACATCAAAATCACAGGTTCAAAATACTGATTTAATCAATGTTTACAGGCTGAGATTAAAAAACTAAATCTGGGTAACAAAAACAAAGATATGAACAATAGCGTAGCCCTGTCTATTTACTTTAGTGCTGGCTACACGGAAGCATTAAAATATTTTGAAATACAGTTAAATGCACTTTTTTTTTGTAAAGCAGATAACGAGAAGCCTTATGACAGCATTGGGCACTTTGTTGTAGTATTTTGATCCTTTAAACCATTGTCTCATGAGGTGTGCTAAGTTTAGAAATGTTAGCTTAAGATTTCAAAACTAATCATGTAGCGACCCCCCACCCCCACCCCACCCCATTACAAAACAATTGACACCCACTACAAGAGTCTTTGAAGAATTTTCTTAAAATAATTGTAATTAATTTTTTTGTTAATAGTACTCCTGTTCCTTCTCTTTAATTAAAGTGCCTGAACAACACAAGTTGATCACAAAGACATGCATTTGAATATGAAAAGTATAACTTCAAAATTTTGAAAAGGGGTGTCCTTATTCATTATTGGTATTTTTGGTCTGGTACCAACTACAAATATCGGCCTTCATCAAAAACCATCAATAGAAGCACTTGTTTTCCAACTTCAGAGAGTTGGAGCTTATCATGAACGTTAAACTAAATGGGAAGTCCATGTCACAGTGATGCAGAGCCAGATTGTGGGGTTTTAATTGAAGTACAGAAGCAATGCAAGGAGTGAGCGATAAGAAGCAGGGTTTTATTTTATATAAAATAATTATAAAGGCTTTTCTATTGATGATTAAAAGGTTTATTAATAAATTTCAATGTATAAAATAATGAAAGTTTTTATTTTTTTATTGATACTCTCTTTTTGAGAGATCTCCGTTTCATTTTCTGTTACCAGCAGGATGAAAATTTTTCAGTATCAATATAATATACATTTAAATACGTTACTTAACCATATTCTGTAACTGATGCAAGCTGTTTTGCTCCCAACAGCCATTATCGAAGACATGATTGTGAATAAACACACTTGCTTACTTACACCTTCAGGTGCAACCTGCAAAACCTGTAAAAAGTGCTAAAAACTTACATTAAGCCAAAAAAACAAAACAAAAAAGAAGCTAAATCCCTTGCTTGTTTTGTCTAATTTCTACTGCAGGCTAGACCAAAACAGAGCAAAATCTGTAATTCCACTATAGATTGTGATTTTAGACCAATATTCTTCTAATTTACTCGGTACGAGAGAGAATGCTGAAAAGACAAAGTGTACCTATGTGTTTAAACCTTAAAATGTTGGATATCAGAATTTTAACATGCAATTCTGCCGTTCATATGTAGGGGAAAGCAGGTTTTTAGTCACACATGTGCTACGAATTAGTTAGACAGAGACGTAAAGGTGGTTGGCAGATGTGCCTCAAGCTTCAGACCACTTTACATTCATCTCCCCCTGTTCACCCTGTGCAAGAAAACGTAGACCTTCCAGATCTCTAGTACTTCCAGCAGCTGCTTCGCATAGCATTGCGGGCTTTTTTGGCATTCGAGGAACTAATGAAAATGCTCAGACTACCTGGTAATGCTTGTAGCACAGAGAGGCCACACACTCGGATTCAGAGCTTTGCGAAGACAGAATATTTAATGAATTTCCCGGAGAGAAATTCTGTCAAAGTTTCATTATTTTTACAAATCTGAAGAAATGCAGAAAAAGCCTTGGTTACGTAGATAGATGACAGCAGCATCTGTAAAACCTTTTTCCTCTAAACAGTTTTATTGGTCTCTGCATTTTTCCAGTCAGTGGGTTAATAAAGCAACAGGTAAAGTTTCTACAAGTATTGCAGCTGGATTCCAATAATAATGCAGAATTTTAATGGGTTTTTAAGGTTTAGTAAAATTTTAATTGCTTAAGTTTTTTTTCCTGTTAAGAAGGATGCATAAAAAAAATCTGTGATTTTTATTGATAAACTCCTTAATTTTGTTCTGAGACCCTCTTTTATATAAAAATGGTGATAGATCTGTCATCTTTTAAAGTTTACCTATGACTAAAAATATATAATTATAGTATTTTAAGGGATGATACAGTATGTGTTTGAATTGCTTTTGACACATCTGGGTAGATTTGCATGGAAACATGTAATGTGCTGGTCAGCATTTACACACATGAACCACTGTCCATCGATTAGTGGGGTGAAAAAACACCACTCTAGCAACAACCATGAGATATATTAGTGCGTCACGTTTGTTATTGCTGTAAAATAATGCATAAGATATTTGAGTTTTACCCAAGCAGGATCAGTGAGTCCAACTAGTCGTGGAAACACTTTCCTTGGAATTGACTGATTTGGTGTTCTGTTAAACGTTGGCTAAAGGATGAACTGTTGTGTTGAGCTTTCTTACCAGATGAATATATTCAGTAGATATGTCACGCATGCTGTAAATTTATTCTGTATGTTACCAGCAGAATTAACAGAGCCTGGAGGCAGAAAGATAGGTTTGCACATTGGGTGAGAAAGAGAAATGCAGGACAAGTGAAAGATAGATGGATGAATCTGGGCTTATCTGTTATCTGATGTGATAAAATGATGAAGTGAGTTACAGTGAAGCTGTAATAGAGTGATGATGGATAGATGGTGAGATAGCGAGAGTGTGACTGAGCTCTCTCTTAGTTTTGATTCCCATCTCTTTATTCTAACTTATGTTATCTTGACGAACCAGTTTTTTTTCTCCTTTGTTTATTTTTTCGGGCTATAATAATTTACTACTCTGAGTTAAAGTGTTGAACCACCACTAATTTGTTATTTAATTTGCTTTTTTTTTAAGGTAGTTATTCGATGTTTCTCTAGGATTGTTCTTTCTCTGCCTAGAATAGATAGTTGTAAAAGTGGACGACAAAAAGAAAATTATCTACAGCACATTGCAACTATCTGAAATTATTCTATTCTAACATTATGGAGAAATTCTGTGAGGATTGATCATGTTCTAAATGAGCTGCTGTGTGAAAAAAATTTCAGCTTACAACTCTTTAAACATTATCTTATTAAACAGTTTTCAAACACACCTTCTTTTTCTTTAAGTCATATAAATGAAAAAAAGGATCAAGTTGTTTCTTTATGATATGCTGTAGGCAACATATTTTTTTAAGATTCTGATTCAGAATAATAAAAACATAAGTGGTAGCTTTTTCCCCCGCTTGTAATAAAACACAAGCAGTTGAATAAAACTGTAACATTCAGCACCCAAATAGACTAAGTTGAGATGCAACTACTCATGTACTTAATATTGTACTTAAGTGATGCTAGGATAGATGAAAACTGAAGGTCTCCAACCTGTAGCTCCGGAGCCAATTATGGCTTGTTGGCTCCTTAACTGTCTTAAAAAAAGTGAATTTTTTTTTAAATTTAAAAGGCAATTAGAAAGAATGATTTTACCTCTTTTATTGTATGTTTTATATGCAATATTTACATATCTACAATATCTTTTGTGCATAGAAACATTAGTTGCAAAAAAGTCACGTGTCTCATATGCCATAGAAATACAAGGCTGGTGAATGGTGTGATGAATGGAGGTTACAAATGTTTCCTGCTCTTGTCCTCACTTTGTCCTCATGTCTTCATTTCTACATCTCATCTTGTCCTTTCTCCTTTCCACCTCGTTATGCTTCTTTCCTCATTTTAATCATGCTGGAGGCGCTGACACATATTTCTGTTTCTATTCTTTCTTTTTTTATGAATAATGACATAATCTCTAAAAACTGGAAGACGAAAAGAGCTCCAGGCACTGTCTGTCTTTGACACAATCTTTACGTTTCCTTTCTCCTTCATCATTGGTGCTATATCTTGGTTATTAGTAAAAGATAGGCCTTGTATGTTAGGGGCTTTTTATTATTTTGCTTGATATATTGTGAGGAACAAACAAAACACATTTTAAAAATTCCCTTTGCTTCTCTCTCTTTGCCCTTCACTGTTCCTCTTTTGCTATCAAATCTCCCTTTTGCTTCTCTCTCCCTTACACTTTGCCCTTCATCTGCATTTATAATCTCTCTTCTCACTGCTGACTTTCCTATCGCTTCTCTCCCATTCTCTGGACGTCTCTCCTACCTTGTCCATATTATCACTCCCCCTTCTTTCTGTCTTTCTGTCTCTATCTTGGTTTTTGTGGGAGTGAGTGGAAATAATTAGCTGTTGCATAACACCATCGATGTGCAGACACGAGCAGGACTGTGCCAGTGACTCGACAGCTTCTGTCTCTAGGGAGAACTCTGAACCAGAGATGGAAATAATTACATACACGCATGGGAACATATGCTGTTTTTCTTAAAATTAATTAAATCTTTCTTGGGGCTTTATTTTACATTTCTTTATTTTACTCCCCTTGGCAGAAATACTGAATGTTAACCCCTTGTTTGTGGTTTGGTCAGAGCCTGTTTGGTTTTTGCACCAGCGTGTATGTAAAAAGAATTAATCGTGGCTAAAATAATGTAAAACAGTAACACCAAGGCAATTTTCTGTATTTCTTAAAACGCATTATCGGTCAACTTCATTATGTTTATGAAGTGTTAAGTTCCCAGTAGGCTGAAATCAAAAGATAATGAGATGGATTTTGTGGCCAACACCAGTGATATATCTTAAGGTCAAGTATCCGGCAGCAGGGATCTGATGCAAAACTTTGGTCTGAAAGGCATGTTTGGTATGCAAAACATTTGGGTGAACTATCCTGAAGCCCTGCCCGCAGAAGGGGGGATGGGTAAGACAAAGAGTTACAGAAGTTACAGAAGCTTTAGCAAAGCTGTAATACTTTCTGTGAAATGGTTACCTCCTCTAACCTACTATATCTCGCTTTGATTGAAACTTGAAATGTCATTATTTGGTTTTTTTAGGGATAGCTGTAGGAATGCATTCATGAAAATATGAAGTTTTACTTCAATTATGCATATAATACGATTCTACCATCTGGTTAGTAGAGACTGGATACACACTTTTTTCTCAGGGCTAACTTCCACCTCTAATGGGTATTTTGAATATTTGTGTTGAAGATAGTATATTTTGACTGGTTTCATACATTTGACTCAGTCTGCTGTCAACCTTGTTGCCTATCTTGCTATTAAACCCTTTCAACATGGGTCAAAACATAAAGAATTGCTATTCTGTCCGGTGGTTTGGCTATTTTGCTTTCCCCCGCCGAATGGGGACCAAGAGAGCAACAAACAACTCAGCTCAAAGTTGGTTTATTTCATGTTTCAGGAGCAGGTTATAAACCGATATTAGATTCAAAGTTAAATAAACATGTGCTAATTTAAATATACGTATAAATCAATACATCCATAAATACACAAAATATTTAGAAGTTATATTCATTTAAAGAGCATTCATTAGGCACTAATAATTTACTTAATATAAATAATTAATACATATAAGTGAACCTTTAAATCACGCCCAGCCATTCCACCATAAATATAAGCAATGAAAAATGCATGTAATTAATTTAAAGATGTAACAACAACTCAAGACAGACAACACTGCACAGTAGCCATTTCATTACACACAATATCACCATTTCAGAGCGATCACCACAAATAACAGCACAAAGGGCAACCCAATAAACTACATCAACCATAAGCAATTCGGGAACCTTTGAAACCGCAGCCCGACTAAATTACCCAGAATTCACCACTAACCAGGAAATAAGCTAATAATAGTGAACACGCTTAGTTTGAAATATGTGCTCGCAAACCATTAAACTTAAACATCCGATTCAACAGTGCACCCACCAAGCGCAGTGAGAAAAACATCAGAGCAAACCACAAGTGAGCAACAGCTGACCAAGCGGTTTAAACAACCAGCAAAATGGGAACCTTAAACCCAGCATCTTACCGGTAGCGCGTTGCTGTTCAAGGTGAGTTATTTGTCTAAGTCTGTGTTCGTGACACCGTACCTTATCTAAATATTTGCTGTGCTTCACCCAGGTAAGTTCTCCGCTTACGTCAACAGCTGTTCTGTGTTTACGTGAAATCAGTGATCAGTGGACTCTCCAACACCAATGACGGTGTACGCAACACCGCCCACTTGACCGACCGATCCTGGACCTAAGTAGATCATAAAATCCTAAGGGAGCAGCTCCAGTACTAGTGGCAGACCATGTCAGCTCTTGTGGTCATGGAGTCTGGTCTTCCACAGGTATGAGGACCACCAATCTTCTAATATCTCGCCGTAGGGTGATTGCCGTAGACTGTCCAGGGTTCTTTTTGAGTTGCCCAACTATTAGAGAATTTGGGAAGCCGGCACAGGTCTTCACATCGCGTCCCTGACCTGTACTTCCTTGTCTGGGCACACTTTCTGGATTCGCCCGAGTCGTAAATGACCTCCGAGGGCGTTTGGGTCAGCAATCCACACAACATCTCCAAATGCAACATTCTTCTTCACCTTGTGCCATTTTGGTTGGATGAACAGGTTGGGCCCTGCCAGTTCACTCCATGTCTTCCACGCTGACTTGAATGGTGTGGAGTCGGCGCCAGGGATGGATGGACAAGTAAATTCCAGTTGTATCTCCTCCTTGTCGGGTCCTCACAAGGAGTAGGGTGTTGGGAGTCAGATACTCGAGGGAATCTTCTTGTTCTTGTTGCCTGGCGTCAATCGGCCTTTCATTTGTGAGGTTGGCTGCCTGAAAGAAGAGGGTTTGAAGTTCACCCCAGGTAAGTGAACTTGTTACTCCTCCCAGGCTTGTGAGTGCTTGTTTTGCAGATCCGTTGTGATGTGGTGCTTCAGCAGGATGGAAGTTCCATGCCAACTCTGTTCCACTTCTGGCAACTTGATCCTCTATTGATACATTTCTCAGGGCAGCCAAGTGGTTCTGCAGGTCATGTAGGACAGGTTTAGCCCCAATGAAGTTGGTTCCCTTGTCCGACCACAGCTTTCTTGGGTTGCCCCTCAAAGCCACAAATCAAGAGTAAGTTTGAAGAAAACTCTCAAATGATTGGTCGTCGACAAGGTCCACATGAACTGCTCGTGACGCCATGCAGCAGAACACTATACTCCAGACCTTTTTTCCTATTGTCCTCTTGACAGCATCCTTGATTTCAAAAGGGCCAAAGAGATCAAGAGGGGTATATTCAAATGGATTGGAAAGTTGAGATCGCTCTGGTGGCAGATCACTCATCACCTGCTGGCACATCTTCTTTAATTTACAGCATTGGATACAATCAGACACAATTCTGTTACCAATTTTTCGACTTTGCACAATCCATGCCTTCTTTCGGGTACGCAGCAGTGTGGCAGCAACGCCTTCATGGTTCTCCTCATGAGCTTTTCTTAACAAGAAGCTGGAAATCCAAGCATTGAAAGGAAGTAAGGGAACAGCCGCTCCGGTTTCAGTCCAGGACTGGATTGTGCCTCTGCAGAGGAGGAGTCCTGTCATCTTGTCCTTGTAGACCACCAAGCAGTTTAGTGTCGAGTCAGGGAATTGACTGCTACTTTGAGCAGCAAGGACCAGGTCTTGGAGGGCTTGCATTCTTTCCTTGGCAGACAGTATGACATGACCTCCCTCCCACTTTGGAGGTTCTGGGGACTGGTTTACCTTCAGCCAGGTCTCTGCGGCTCATCGTATCCAGGCTACAATTCAAAATACTTTGGACGGGGAACTGAAGCGCTGGGGTTTCACAAGGTGTACCAGACTAATCCCCCAGGGTTTTCTCAGTGTGCATTCTGATACATCTAGTTAGTCCAGTCGACTTTTGGATACATCCTCTTCATTGTAGTCGGTGGTTGGGTCTACCTTTTGGTTAGTTTCCAGTTTTTGTTGTGACTGCCGCAGAGAATGCTTGCCGCTGAAGTTTTCCCACATCTTCAGCAATGGAGGAATTGATCTCACTGGCCATCTTCATTGACCAGTCAGACTGGGGCAGTTTCAGAAACGCAGCGCCTTGCTGCCACTCCGACCCTTTGTCGGAGTGGCAGCAGGGGTTGCACTTCGGGTAAGTATGTCAGCATTGTTCTGGGTTCCTTCAATCCACCTCCAGTCATCTACTTGGGCAGCTTTCTGGATCTCACCAATTCGGTTGGCGAAGAAGGTCTTATAACCATAGCTGTCCTTTTGAATGCCTGTTAGGATTGTTTAACTGTCCACAAAGTGAATCCAGTGCTTCTCAAAGTACTGCTTTAGGCGAGTGGCAAAGACTGCACCACATAGTTCCGCCTTACGTCTCCCTTTTGGTAGAGAGGGGTGAGCTTTGCCTTAGATTCCACCAGCTTTACAGCAACTCCATTCTGGGTCTCCCACCGGAAATGGAGGACTGCTCCATACGAGGACTCACTTCCCTCGGAGAAGGAGATTCTTGTTGGTGGCCCTTTGACAGCAGGCGGTGTGAGATTTCTCTCAAACATTACATGGCCAAGTCTTGCATACTCTTCAAAGAGGGTTATAGCAGCTTCTCGAAGCTCGGTGAGATTGGGGCATCCCACATATCTTTGAAATGATTGTCCTTTGCAGCCTCTTGGAATGCTTCTCACACCAAGATTTTTGGGTGGGGAACCACGTTGCCCTTCCGGTGGCTAATGAGAAGGTCGATTTTTGTGGGCGGACAAGTTAATCTCTGCTGACCTCAGGAAAGAACTTTTGCAACTGCTTAGGAGACACCGATTGAGTGACCTCTGCGATAGTCTCCAGGCCGTAACAGATGATCTTGAGATCAGTTATTTTCCCTTTAAGCATTCTGATCTTTAGCCGAAGGGAGTAGCATCTGGTTATGATAGTTGCCTTCATACCGACAACACCCTGGACTATGAGCTTGACTTTTTCACCGTGTAAACCATTGACGATGTACACAACACAGATATTTGCATAATTTACGATTCCTTCTTCAGCACATATTTAAATTCATGAAATTATATCATTTGGTAAAGCATAAGAACGAACTAAAATCATTTGAGGCGTGATGTTACCAGTCTAATACATTTCATTCATACTTGATGACCATGTAATCTCAGTTCCTCCTTATGATCATATAATCATTAACTAACCTGATAAGAATATATTTAGAGATATGGTAACCAATAAAGTATACCAATACTTGCATGCCATAAGAAGAGTAACTATGATGTATGTCTTTCCTGTGTTCAGAAAGTCTGACTCAGCAAAGCTATCTAGACCTGCTTACTTAGATTTTTAAAAACTAACACGTACGAACAATTATCTTTCAAGGTTACCACTGGATTAGAAGTCTATTAACCTGGACTCTTCCAGGGTCACCATGTCTTATTTGGAAACAGTTTCTTTCTGTTTGTATAAAGGCGTTTGACCCTTCGTAAAAGACAAAACTTGACAGACTTTCTCTGCATCACTACGTCATACTGTTAGTAGGCTCCTAATACCTCAATGACACACAGACTATACAGAGCCTTAGGGAGGTATGACACTCAGTGCTTGGGAAAGGGAAAAAAATACAGCAGGATGGTGAAGATGGAAGATTATCTAAATGTCATGTATTGCAAAGCTCTAGCTATCGTACATTTAAAATGGAAGAATACCTTGACATTTTGAGTATCTTTGGCAATTGTTCTCTCCTAGCTCTTCATCTATTTTGTGACTTAAATTGGGTTAAATGTCTTCTGTGCAGTTTGTCATCTGAAGTGATCTTTTAATGAGCTTTAAAGAATACTGTTTAATATATGTCCTAGACTTGGGGTCATTAAAGAAGCCTAATATTGGCCAGCTTTCTCCATTAAAATACTAGTTTTAATGTTATAACTGTCCAACTTTTAGTTGTTTTGACGTTGATTTCTGGTGAGATTAAAATGTTTACAGGTAGTTTAACTTCATCCAGACAAAAAAATAATTCAGTTCACTAACACAGAGCCTGAGCATGATAAAGCCTCAACTATCCATGGGTGTATTTGTGTTTTGAAAGTCATCCGTCCAGCAAAATACTGTTGAAAAGACAACACATTTTTTATGTACATACATTACAATGTTTACTGGTGTCTAAAGGTGATTGAAAGGTTGTGGGGGGTTGATGAAACACGCTGCCTAAACCTAACTTGGTTTTATGCTAAGAAGAAGTGGTCCCAATAGTTTAATAAAGCTTGCATATTAAAATCACTTTTTTCTAGGCTAAATAAAGATCAGGTACTCTTTAAAACCTATCCAAAAAACTAACTAAACTGGTTATCCAATTGATAAAGAAGCGTTACATTAATCCCCAGATTGTCTTGGACTTTTAACTTTCTTTGAAGTTTTCTTTAAAAGTCATAAAACCACTTAATGAGAAACAAGTTTGCCTTTTTTTGCATAGAAAAATGACCAAATGTCCAACTATATTTAAGTCAGATCTTTATTTAGTTCTATGAAAAACTTGCACCATCTCTGCAGTTTGCTTGATGACGTCCGCTATACTTCTAAACTTGCGTGCACACAAGTACTGTTTTTGTAGTCTAATCAGAGCTTTAATCCATTCCTATTCTATAACTTTATAGTGGGTTTTGTGTTTTTGCTCATAAGTTTTTGCATAAACACCAAGAAAGATCCAAACATTGTTGACTATTCAATGGAGATTATTTATCAACATAAGTACCCACTATTTCATTTCTTCCTTGGAGATATGTCTCAGTAACTCTTCCCGTCTGAAACGATGACTAACAACACCTGGAACAAATATTACATTTGGGTTTAGTGTAACAGATGAAGAAAAATGAAGGGCTAAATTTCATGACGGAAGCACTGATTCAAGCTCACTAATCACAAGCATAAGAAAACGGGAAAATAGGGGAAAAATGCTCGCTGGATGACTTAAAAGTCCCTCTGGAATTTTAACTGCTTAGCCCAGCTGCTGCCTTCACTGTGAATCCTCACTTCCACTAGCACACAAGCACCTAAACGCTGATTGCATGTACTCTCATTTCATCCAAGCGTGTATATGTATCAAAATAATGTCCTCAGTAACATCTGGGAGAGTCCCAGTGCTACCCTCCAATCTTTCCAAAAAAGCGAATAAAGTGACTTAAGAGTAGCTTCATCAGCATCACCGCGCACAGAGTCGATGAGTGCACATCAGCTAATGTGTTCCACGCACACACAGCATTTCTTTGTAATATTACACTCTGGATTCATGTCTGACAGCAGTTAGATGGATGAACAAACATCCAACAGTCTGCTTCGTACATATGTGTGCTATGTGTTGCTCTGGGATTTGCCGCCTGGATGGATGACCTGCAGACTGAATACTGTAAATATGTGGAGGAACAGATGGTTCGAATAAATGGTAGACTTTCAGAGCTTGGATTGATGGTTTAATGCCTGAAGAAAGCAAGCCATGGCAGCAGCTTGCATCAGACCACTTCACCTAAACATTCTTAGAAGTTGTTGATTGTAGGTCATGCTGTTAGTATTTTTGTTATTGAGTTAGTGGCTAACTAATATAGGGGAGTAGGATAAAGTCTAGAACATGTATTGTAATGCGTGTTGAATGTAAGTTAATCTTTTTATAGTTTAAGTGCTTTATTGCCTATTTTCTGTGTAATCTGTTGTTCCTTTGATTGTCTCAGATTAAATGGTATATTGAACAATGTTTGAAAGTAATTTATGTACAAACCAGTCGCAAATCCCAAAAGACCTGAATTTTAGCCCAAAAGAATCACCAGCATACAATAGATTGAAGTTATAATTATGTATTAAACTATTATGCCCTCAATTATTGGCTTGTTGGCCCTATTCCTAATGTCTTGATTTAGTCAACTGTCATCATACATTATTAATCAAAGCTTACTGTTTCCATCTGGAAGAATGAAGGTTTCCGGCTATGCAACAGTATGTATGGTTATTCATGCTCTCCATGCAGCCAAGCTCATTCAGCCAACCTGTAATATTTTATTTAACTCAAGCCACTCACCTGCACCTCACTTTCACCACCGCTGCCTCATCCCCATGATTTCCACCAGCCAGGCTTTGTTCAGATATGAAAAGCCTGTATGAGTTAATGCCCAAGGTTCTTTTAATGCCTGCTCAGGACTTTGTTTTTTGTCCTTGAATTTCTGCATCTCGCCTTGCCTCCTTTTTGATATCCTGCCCACCAACATTTCCTGGTTTTTAATTATTTTTCTGGCCACTGACTCTTACTTTTTGCATTCTCCTTTTTGTTTATTATCCTGACATCTGCCTAATACTAACCCTCGCCCGCTCTCCGGTCCAGCTTTTTCGTACTGAACCGGATTTGTGAAGTCGTATGTATTATGTGGTTGCCAAATCTGGATCTGCAATGATTTCCCCTTGTTGGATTTCCCCTCTGGTGCTGCGACGTCATCTTCTGTATCAGCAAGTCACTCTTGCTATCAAGGCCAATCCCTTCACTCGTAATCAGAGATAAAGCATTCTCCTCTTAAAGTTAGGGGTCTTGTTGCTCAGTATTGGAAGTTTACATCTTCAGGTCAGATCACTAACATTCTTCCCTCCTTTGAATCCGCTCCCACTAGAGATTACCTGTAGCCTTTGTCATTCCTGGTCCTAAGAGTTGAGTTAGTGTATAAGCATAATGGCTTCAATGTTTTTATAACTGTTGCATCTTTATTATTGTCAGTTTTCACTAAATAAATTGTGACTCTTTCACATGAACATGAATCATCTAAGATCCAATTGAATTTACATCTTTTGTACTACACAGTTCTATTACTTTGGTTTTGGATCCTTTAATGTATAAA
Organism: Orestias chungarensis; assembly: GCA_032876305.1. Taxonomy (NCBI): domain Eukaryota; kingdom Metazoa; phylum Chordata; class Actinopteri; order Cyprinodontiformes; family Cyprinodontidae; genus Orestias; species Orestias chungarensis. The sequence continues at coordinate 1,039,230 of JAVLVB010001306.1, forward strand.
GTGCTTAGAAAACAGTTTTACCCTTTAGTGGCCAGATATTGAACTGGAAATCGGGGGGGAAACAAAAAAGGACAAAAAAAAATCTGGAGAAGTGTTAATAATAGGATAACATAATTCACTTATGCAATGTAATGCAAATGCATACTGACATCAGATTGATTAGCCGTTTGCAGAAAGAGACCAGCTAAAATTTCAAGCACTCCCATGACTAATGAATTGTCTGCATTATCGAGTTCAAATTGGCATAAACGTTAAAATGATTTGCTTTTTTTGGCTTTTCACTAAATGTCTGAGTAATATGAGATAACCTCCTTAGCTTTTGAATTTTTACAACCATAGATATTTAATGTAAAAAGGCAGCTACAGTAAATGAACCACTAAATAAGAGTTCATGGTTCCTTTTCTGTTTTGTTTTTTTCCTGATGGAGATATGAACTGACGACCTGCTTACCAGACTTGGATGAAACACCTACTGACTGTCTGATGGATAACCACAGTTACAACAAAGGCCAAATTTACCCACAATGACTGCTCGCCACGTTACTGTGAGGGGTCAACGGGTGTCTCTGGAACCACCAGTTTGGTTACTCTTGGCTGGCTGAGACAGCAAAAGAAGAAATGTACATCCTTAAGTATAGCCTGAGAAGCCAAATTGGTTCTTGTCTGTCTATATCTGTTTGGTTCCTATGGGGAAAAATAATAACATGTTAAAGTAATACATTGGTTTAGATTTTTTTTTCATTCATAAGAAAAAGGGTTTAATAAACGTACCGCTAGCCAGAAAAGAAACTGAACTGCCACATAGAGCTGTGTACAGATACACCATAATTTCTGAGTGAGTTAGCAGAGTTACTGCGGACATCTTCATGGAAACCACTAATCTGACCAAAGCCTTCCTGGTTGATTAAGTCATTGAACATCTCAGAGGTCGACCAGGTCATTAAGCAACTGATGAATGGGCTGGTTGATTACCATCTGCTTTCCAATTGGCAAAGGATTTTCTCAGCCTACCTTTTTTTTCTTGAGTTTGCTTATATAATTGAGCCATAGAATGGTGATCATTTCCAAGGTATTACTGTTGATGAATCATTAATATCCTCTTCATTATTGGACCGGGTCAGTTTCCACATTTCAGACTTTCTGCTTGACTGCCTGACCAGTGAACCAGCTGAGAGAAGAGTCGCTTTGTTGACTGAATAAACGGTTGAGTTGATGCTCAATGAGTGGCTTGATGTTAACTAGAACAAAATTTGTTGTTTTATCATTACCTCAGCATGTGGCTGAGTCACTGAGTTCTTTGTTATTGTGCCAAAGAGTTAAGCAACCTTGAACTCCTTCATTTCTTTTCTCCCAAAGAGTCAGACTTGCTTTTTATTCTCATACCTGAACCCCAACAAGTTGTTTTTAAGGTTGCTGTAGTTTAAAAGTTTTTACTTTCACTTTACTTAGACATTACCAGCATTTTGTGCAACAGAGTGATTCCAAAATTAGCTGACATTGGAGGAAAAAACAGGCCAATAATGAGTATATACAAGGGAAACTGGGTAATTTATTGGGATCAGAAGTTCAATTGATGTCTAGGTTAATGTTGCATGACCTACCAAAGACCCTTTCTTTTAAGATGGTCACATAGTAGGCTGTAAAGCCAACCAGAGACCTTTAGAAAGTCCTGCGGGTATTTAATATGACCACCTTAAAACTCTAGCTAAATTATCCAGAAATTGTTTTTATTTTTGTGTGTTTCATGGATTCCAGTCAAATATACTGCAATACCAAGACAACACCAGAAGGTTTGTTAGCTAGGCAAACAGTTCTCCCAAAATGATTGTAGCTGCTTTCTGTGTAGTTTAATGATTCTGAGGTAGCTTCATACCTTTTTTTTATTTTATTTTATTTTTTTACTGAACAAATATTTTTCAAGATAATTAGTTCAAAAAAAAGATGAAAACATATTCATGAATAATAATAATAATGTATACTTTATTGATCCCGTAGGAAATTGTTTTTGGTGTAAACCACACAGAGGCAGCCATTTTGCTTGCGCCAGGTAGGGAGTAGTGCAAAGGGTCTTGCCTAAGGACCCACACTGGATGCTGTGGTGTATTTAAACCTATGACCTTTGGATTGGAAGTCCGGTGACATTCCAATTGAGCTATCCTGCCGCTTACATAGCCATTTTACAAATGATTGCAGTGTTTCCCTTCTAAAGTATTTGCATGCATCCATCGATTTCACTGTCCAAGACCTTTATGTTCCATCTTTTCTTTTTTTTTCTTTTTTTTTTTTAAGGAGAACTACTCAACTACTTTGGCTGACCTCCGTAGAGTAGTTAAGCCAACTGAATGACAGCTTTTCTTTGTGGCATGCTGACTTTCTGACCACAATGATTCTGGTGAATGAGTCATTCCCCAACCAAACTCATTCTCCACTGGCAGCTTTTGTGCAACAACTGCCTCCAGTTTTACAACTTTTTTACGTTTAACTTACTGAGGGTAGCTTAGTAAGGGTAAGTCTGTGTTTTGAAGCTGATGAAGCAATGTTGCAAAACCCAAATATGCCACATTTTTCATCCTCCGGAGATTTGGGTAGCTTTTTTTTTCTTTCTTTTGTTTGCTTTTCCAGAGTACTGCAGTCTCGGATGTCAAGCAAAAACAAAAAAAAAATGCTTGATGTCTTGAGCAAAGAGGAAATAACAAGCCGATAAGTTTGTCTGAGTAAATTTTTTTTCTTTATTTACATTGAAAACGTTTAAGCTATTCCCCATTTCACAACCCAGCATGTGTGCAGTTTGTGTGGATTTATTAACTGCAATCGAGAATATAGACTGTGGATTGGTAGCAGCTGGATTATTGTATGGTTGTCATCTCCCATTATCATTAAGTCCGAGGTTGTGTAGGCGTCCAAACTGTGTGCTTTTAGCCTTTTGTTTTCTCATATTACAAAGTTAATGCATATTTATATTTGCATCTATTTGTGAGGCATAAAGAGTTAAACACCGATAAACACTGACACAGCTCATATTTCTTTTTTCTTTTAAAAAGACTGCAACTTTAACCGGTTTGCAGCAAGTTCTCTGCATTATAACTGATCAAAGCTGTTTCCTTGTGCACCTTGGGTTCGTCAACATCTGGACTGTGCTGTCCTGCTTCAGTCGGCGGCTGCCTGCTTTGCTTGACTGGTGTTTGAGTAAAAAAAAGCAACGCAGGCAGAATTTTTTTTTGAAAATTAAGAACCTGTCTTTTTTTTTCAGTCACTGATCCATCTTGTTCGTGTAGGCAGCCCCTATTTAATAAATCCGGTCACTAATATTATCCTTTCTCTGTTTTGTTGGTGGTACACTTTCTTCTTCAAATGTTTTTTTTTTCCTACTGCTGCTGTAAAAACAAGTTTATTATTTTTGTGTCACTCCATCTGTCAGTCTCTGTGACTATCCTGCTGCATCCCCTGGCTGGTTGTTAAAGGTGAAGCTGTTGACTTTAACAGCCACATTAGGGAGCCGGGTGCATCCTGGCTTGCCGCTTAAACCCAACTGCCTCCAGGAGAGTAAACACACTTAACGGCTGCTCTGTCTCCCAGAGGACTTCAAGGTCTCACAAAAAATGTTTGATTGAATTATATGGATTGAAGAGGTGGAAGTAGAAGAGGCTTATAAGCTAGTGGAGACTGATGGAGACATCGAATCTTTGTCAAAACAGTTCAATTATATGACTACAAACAATTTATCTGCAACAAAATATGGTAAATATGCATGATGCTTTTTTGAGATTAAAGGGGTGAATTTGGTCAGATAGATGTTTATTACAGGAATTAAAGTAATAGATATTTTACCTGAGTATGGAGGAGAGATAAAGTGTCATTAAGTGTGGGATATATGTGGAAAGTCTTAGGGTTATAAGATCAATATGGAACCTATTTGGGAGCCTTTGCAAGAAGAAAAACAGCAAACTAACAGCTGAGCAAAATGCATTTGAGTGCTCAAGGTTAGAGCAGACACAAGTGTTAATACTCTACGGACAAAGCACAATAGTCTCCAATTTAGCAGTGACTTTTATCAAAATAATGCTGGATCAGTGAGTTTATTTCTCCTCATAAACTCAGAATTATTTTTCAACCAGCAAAATCGGTATCTGTATGTTTTGAAAGGTTTTAAGTCCTGGGATTTCTTTTATAGCCTGAAGGTTACAGCATGTAGGGTTTAAGCTGAACTGAAAAAGAGAGCAACTGTTTCCTACAAATTATTCTCTTGTTAAAAAAGCGTACAGGCTGCAGAGTAAATATTAGCAAAGCCTATGTTATTAGATGCTCACTAAATAAATTTTTTTCTTCTTTCAATGAGTAATGTTTGTGGGGATGCAGAGCGCCGTAACAAGCTTTTGAAATAAGTAGAATTGTAATTGCTTCCATGTCCAGTTGCTTCCATGTCCGTCTCTGCTGCGTTTCTGTTTTGCTTTTGTAGCCCTGGTTTTAGTAGTAATATTAGAAACCCTGTAAAAAGCTCAAAGTTGAAACCGGTTAAGGAAGAGCTTAACCCAGACGTTTTTTGTTAGCTTTGTGTGTAATTATTGATGAAAATACAAAAAGTTCAATTAACATTTTAGATTGGGAAGTTTTTGTTCAGAACTGTAAGGATATGTATTTAATATTTTTTAAATATGCTGAAACGGGACTGCCAAGAAAGTAATGCGACCGTTCACTATTAAATATCTTTCTTTTTTGTTCTTTTTTTTGTGTGTAAAACCATAAAACTGCCTTTCCTTCTAGAACACGTTCCCAACCTGTTTGTTGCTCCGTAATCATGGATTCACATATTTTACTGGAGAAGGTAACTCTTAAAAATACCCTTGCAAGATACTCCTTGAAACACTTATCGACTGCTGTTTGCAAAACAGACAATCGAGAATGTGAATTTATTGTTTCTGCCACAGATGGCTGTTCATAAGAAATCTGAGATAAGGACTGCATATTTATGTTTTGTGGTGTTGCTAATACAGTTTCCAGTGTGTGCATTGATGCGTATTAGGATATACTTGGCTGAAATAGGCAGTTATAGGCGATTGGTGGCTCATTTTGTAGAAAACGTGCAGAGGTTGAGTTGCTCAAAGCAGTTTTTCAATTACCCGTCTTTAGCTGCTTGTCCTCCCATTTCTTTTTCCTTCTTTTTCATTTCTGTTTATTGTACAAAAAAATCCATTAGAGCTTTAAAACTCTTATTATTGTAAAATTATTGACCGCGTTTTGTAAGTAGTTTTTTAATGAAAATATCAGTCGGACTAGTTCTGTGTCAGTAGATCCTAACTACAGAAAAACTGGTCACAAAATTTTAATAAGTGCCTCTTGTTATTTAAGTCAGCCCTGTCTTATATACAACTTATATACTTTATTTTGGACATTATTCTCTTATGTCTCACGAAACATTGCTGAAATTAAAACTAAAGCACAACACTACATATAATGCAATTCTCCTCAGATGACTGTAGCTTCTTTAAAGCATATATTTTATGTATTACCAAACCCAATTTGACTTTTCTGCTTTTCACTGACTATTTCTCTTTTCTTAGAGATAAATAAACAGAGTTGATAAATTATAAGGCATTACAGTTAATTTGAGATCTAAAGAAGGTGCAAAATAATAGCAGACGGGAGTGAATTATTCAGAAAATCCAGGACAGAGACTTTGCAGAGGAGAAAAGACATTGATGGTGCTGCAACTGAGGGAATAAGTAAACAAACGGGCAGATGAAGCGGATGAGTGGAGCGGGACAACAATTTTAGATCTGCTGGGAACAACAGAGAAAATAGAAAAAGGACGGGGGAAAACGGCTTTTGCTTTAGCAGCTAACAGAGGCGCCCTCCTTAATTTCCATTTGCCTGTCTCCTGCCCCTCTGCTACTTATTGTGTATGTGAGTTTAATTGAAGCTTTCAGGTAAAGAAATAAAGCAAGTGGGAATATATCTCAGAAGAACAGACTTCATGCAGGAACCCCTGCAAAGGCAAAGAAGAAATTGAAACAAGACTCATAATAACAGTCTGGCTGCAGGCTGGGAGATAGGACTCCATTCACTTTGTAATTAATTGAAAGTCATGTATTTTAACTTTTGTAATAGTTAAAAAAACAATAACTTGTAAGCATTTGTTTGTTTATTATAGTTGATTCATGAAGAACCTATCAGAAAGTATAGTTGAAGTTTATCCTGGGGTTTCTGATCTTGATCCGGGTGCAGATTTAGCTGCACCTGTGGCCTGTTTTTCCAAATAGAAGGTTGTGGGTTTTTTTCTTCTTTAGCACATGCAACA
>JAVLVB010001306.1:1045624-1064128 GCA_032876305.1 Orestias chungarensis
GTGTGTGTGTGTGTGTGTGTGTGTGTGTGTGTGTGTGTGTGTGTGTGTGTGTGTGTGTGTATTTGTGCATTTGTGCATCCAGGCTTTCCCAGAGGGTCATTGCTTCAGCCCCATTAACCCGCACCCCTCCCTATGGTTTTTATTCCCCCCATAGGGCTTTCCCACAGTGTCTCTGATCATAAAGTTTGCGTTAAAGTTTTCGGTTTTGGGTCCAGATAGAGATGGCTCTAGAGCACATAAAGCTGAGCAGCGCTACACTGAAGTAAATTTGAAACGGCTGTCTGGTGCCTGAGAGTGTCTTAAAAGTTTTCTCTTTGGAAACATGGAGATGATGGACAAATCAGGATTAATCTTTAATGTTCCCACCAAACTGAGATCAATTTAGGGGGTGTAAAAACGTAGAGTGCAATCAAGCTGCAAAACAATGTTGCCATGGTATGTTTGATGAGATGTAACTTTGTCACAAACCTCAATGTGTTTTGTTATGATTTTATCTGATTGGACTTCTTAAAACCCTGGATTTTGACCATAGCAATGAAATGCCAATTTGGAAAAATATCTATATTCCAGGATCTCTGCTTTTTGCCTTTTTTTCTTCATTTTTTTTCCTAATTGTTCTTACAAACCTTACTTCCTAGTTTTCTTCCTTCCTTGTGTCTCTTAATATTTACTGTCCTTGCCTACTCTCTATCTACTGTTCTTTCCTTTCTTGTGATCTTATGCTCTTGACTTTATCACATCCTTCAAAGCAGCGCTATCTTTTATTTCCTCCCCTTTCGCCCATCTTCTCTTAAGCCAGTTTGCTGTTGCTTTCTCTCTTTTTTTCTGGCATTTCCAGAGTTTCCTGAATAAAAACGCCTGACCACTATTTCAGAATGAATAAAAAAGCTCAGAGAACTGTGGGAAAGTCTGGAATATCTTGATGTAAAATGTGTTGGAAGCCTGGGTTTATGAAGCTCACACTGTTTATTGGTTTCATCAGCTGACAAAAACAGATGTGGATTTGCAGAGCAGCTTCTTAAGTCTGGTTTTAGCAGATCTACATAAATCTTTATTGAAGTTAGACTTGTTCCAACCATGGTTTCGCTCCTAAAGTATAACCTCTGATTTTTTTTTTTGGGGTGCATTTACCTTTATGTCACATGATTTAGGGCTCAGTTAAGGCGACCATAAATCCTCATTAGCACCTTGTTTGTTTATGGTAATTAGACTAATCTCTGTTAATGAAAAAGCCAATGAATTACTGAAGTTAAAAATCCAACACCTTGCAACTTCAATACACCAGATTGCGAATTTTGGTGGTAATTGCTTAAGAAATGTCGATTTAGCAAAATAATAATAAAAAAAAGTTAGAGAGGAGGGAAAAAAAACCTTGCGTTGGCAAAAAGACAAATTGCCGGCAGGGTTGCTGGAGGCTGTGCAGTAAAGCAGCTCTCAGCACCGAAATGCTGAAGGTGCAGAGGCAGAAAGCTGGCCTATTAAGTCTCGTCTCAGGATGACACAGAGGAACCAACTCAGTGAGAGAGGTGGGAGTGAGTCCTCTGGCTTTCTGTCGGTTTAAATCAATTCCTATTTCTGTTTTTCACTCCCTTTGTCACCCTCTCTTTTCCTCTCTATTCTTAATGTCCTAGCCTCTCTCTCCATTTGTGCTCAGCAGCTTTTTTTTTTTACTTCTTGGTATTATGGTATTATTTATCCACGAGCTGAAGCTGAATTAGTCCAGGTTCAATAGGAGCTCAAGCTCAGGAGAATTCAAGTAGACATAGCCATAAAAATGTTCTGACAATGAAGTTATTATGATGCCTCAACAAGGTCTTAACCTAACAAAGTTTGATTCTTCCAAATATCAGCATCTTAACTTTGTTGAACCATTTTCATTCATTTTTATCTTAATTTGAACCAGATTTCCATTTCATGTTTACAGGACAGACTTTTGCTTCTATCTATTGAATCATTCTAGACTTCTGACAAGCACAACCGTTGAAAGGTTAAACCGTTTTTATTTACAAGAATGAATATGTGTAAGCATTTCAGAAACCTTGTCTTTAGTGTCTGATCAGACTCTCTGGTGAGTCTGCTCTATCAGAGCATCAGATTCTCTTTCCACCTTAAAGAAATCCATGTAGACCCAGCTCTTCAGAGAGCTCTTGCCCTGAAACATCTAAATTCACTTATTATCCCCCCTAATATTATTTAGCACTCAAGGTATGGTGCTTGAGCATTCTGTGTTTATCTAAATGCTGTAAATGAGTGTCTGCATTAATGTTAAAGCCTCTCCTAGTTTATTGCAGGTACCTGAGTAAATGGCGTCGTAGTTCAATGTTAAGCCCTCTTTTTGTAAGTCGCTTTGGATAAAAACATCTGCTAAATCCATAAATGTAAATGTGAAGTAATGTGCCAGTATTACGAAGTCAAAGTAAAGGATCACCTGACAGAGGTAGTAACTTGGACTCTAGACTCTCTTAGAAGAACCCAAGGATTAGTCAGTGTACATTTACCGGAGACCGTTTCACCAGTAGGATCATTTAAAGGGGGCAGACCTATATGTTGACTAACTTTAAAAGTATGGTGAGCGAGTTGACACACTGTAATCCAATGACCAGGTTGGATCATAGACTAGGGGAATGGTGGATTGGTCCGGGTCGGGTATCTGATATCAGGTGGATAGAAATTGAGGTCCAAGTACATGGGGCTAGTTTTTGATGATTTTGCAAGGTGTGAGCGTAGACCAGGGGTGTTCGGAGGTAGCAACACAGGTGGAAGCAGTCAGAATAAATCTACTGTTGTAAAAATTATTTGAAAAACAAAACTCTAGACCAGGGTATAAAAAGGAAACACAATTTGATTGCAGCTCAGGGGGAGGGAATTTGTCCTTTAACCAGTGGGTTACCAGTTTAGCCAGTGGTTTGCCAGTTCCAGCCTCTGCTTCACCTGTCGCTGGTGTTGTGATCTTGAGCTAAACAATTCGTTTATTTTGCCAACTTGTGGTGATCAGAGCACCCGGTTGCCCCCGATCCGTGGTACCCTCACTTCTTTCAGTCTATGGTTACGATGTAGTAGCTTGACACGGTCACCGTATGAATTAGTGGTTTAACAAGTGAAAATCTGAATGTTGTGTGAAAGGCTTGGGTTGCTCTGTACTTGATAACGCTCCATGTAAGTGAAGACCATTTAATCATTTAAAAAGCAGTAATTTTTTTTAATGCTCAGTCTCTTACAATTTAAACACTAATACCAGTGCTAATTTAAGATTATAAATAAGTGTTTGTATGGTGTGTTCAAAAATAAATGTTAACTAAAGTGTTTCACAGCCAAGATACTTTGGGGTTTTTGGCCATAGCTCCCTGCCAATATATAAAAATGCATGAACCAGGCAAAAGAGTAGAAAGCTGATAAAATGCTGTATCACTACACACTAATGTAAAGTTGAGTAAAAGGTAAAAGGAATACAAAAAGGTGCACAACCTACAAAGATGACTGCAGTGTTAACACCAGCGTGAAGCAAAGGAATTTACACATTACCGTTTTTCATTTGCTTTAAGAAACATCCTTTTTATTAGTCATGAGACCTGAAGCTTAAAAACAATTTAGGGCTTTCACTAGCTGTAAACCCAAACCAAAATACAGTAAATAAATACTTGGAACATGATACAAATGTATGCTGATGTATGCAAGTTAAAGCTTCAGATTTCAAGTGTCGAACAGGAATATAAAACTAACAAAGCAGTGTATTCAATCATACGGTGCTGCTTGAAAGTTTGTGAACCACCCGAACATGGTCTTTGTTTTCTAAAGAGAAATCATAATAATCATGTGAAATTAACTTCCAAATCTCAAATTGTAAACCAGACCTTCAAAGTAAGGGACACAAAGAAAAAAAGATAAATGTTTTCATTTATTCAACAAAAGTATTGTATCTGTTAAAAAATAGAAGATCTGCCAAGTGCATAAGTATCTGAACTCTTTCAGTTAGTACCTTGTGACACCTCCTTTTGCAGCCATTATTTCAACTAAAAGTCTTCTGTAACCATAAATGAGTGTCTCACATCTGCTTTTTGGGATTTTTGTCCACTACTCTTTGCAGAACTATGCCAGTTGAGTGAGGTTGGAGGGACATCTGGCATGTACTGTCCGTTTCAGATCTTGCCATAGCATTTCTATGGGATTGAAATCTGGACTTAGACTGGGCCAATCCAGAGTGCGAATCTTCTTTCTCTTAAGCCATTCTTTCCGTCCAAGCTTCAACTCCCCAACTGATGGTAGGAGATTATGGTCAAGAATGTGTTGATAGTCCTGGGAATTGATGGTTCCCTGTATTATATGGAGTCGTCCAGGTCAGAGGCATAAAAGCAGACTTTCACATTTCCACCACCATGCTTCACTGTTGGGAGGAGGTTCCTCTCATTAAATGCAGTGTTTACTTTTTTCCAAACATGGCACATGTGATTGTGGCCAAATAATGCAACTTTGGATTCATCTGTCCAGAGAATAGACTTTCAGAAAGCCTGTGGTTTGTCCAAGTGCTCTCTGGCAAAGTTTAAACGGGTGGCTTTGTTCGTTCTTGAGAGCAGAGGCTTCCTTCTAGCAACTCTTCTATGAATACCATGTGTATTGATATTTCGCCTGATTGTAGAAGCATGTACATATATTCCAGACGCTGACAGAGAGGTCTGCAACTCTCTGGAGGTGATGCGTGGGTTGGTCTTTACCTGCATTATTATTTTTCTGGTGCTTCTTTGTGTACGTTTCGACGGCCGTCCACTTCTGGGCAGAGTTGCGGTGATGCCTAGTGCCCTCCATTTAGGAAAGATTTGTCTCACAGTGGATGGATGAAGCTAGAATCTTTTGGAGATGGTTTTATAGGTTTCCCCAGACTGATGGGCCACCTTCTTCCTGATGTCCTCAGATGTCTCCTTTCCTCTTGGGATTGTTGATCTGGTCTTTATGCTTTGAAACACAGTGGTTTGGTACGTCTCCTCTCCCTTTTAACCAGTGCACCTCTAAACTTCTCCTAAGGATGTCTCATTTGATTGGTCTGCTTAATTGATTACTCGAGCACTCACATGTGTTTCACCTGAGTCTTTTACCTTATTGTCTTTACCAGTGCAGTTGTGGTTCATTTACTTTTGCAGATGCTCTGATTCCATGTTTCATTTAGTCTGCCTGCAATTCACACATTTCCCTCAAAACCAGCAGATTGACTTGATGAAGATAAACCTGACATTTCATATACAAAGCCTGGTCATGAGAAAATAAGAAAATCATGGTTTAAAAAAAGAAAATTCTAAACTACTCGACTACTTCACAAATTTCAAGCAGCACTGTACTTACCAAGGTTAAATTAAGGGATTATTTTGTGAAATCTTGCCATTTATCGCAATAGATTGAGCATAAGCCTATGTGGCCACACAGACTATGAGATTGTAAAACATTTCATAACAAAATCATAAAAATGTGCATCACTGTAAAACAGATTTTGTATTCTTAAGCAATGCTGCTTGCATTATTTTTAAAACCAGCTCCAGAGATTTGCCTCCATTTAGCCACAAGAGCATTAATGAGATTGCCCCACTGATATTTGGCGATAAGTGCCTGCCTCACAGTAAGCGTTTCAATTCATGCTTCAAAGTTTCTGTGACATTGAGGTCAGGGCTCTTTGGAGGCCGGACCAAAGTAGGAAAAAAAAACATTTATTTATGACCCTTTCTTTGTGCACTTGGGACATTGTCATGCAGAAACAGGAAGGGACCTTCCCTGAACTGTGGCCACACATTTGCAAGCCTGTTGTGTGGAATATCATTGTGGACTGTAGAGCAATGTTATAAATACAAAATAATGCAATATTATATATGGATGAAACATATATATAATATTTACATACTTAACAATATTTTTGCCACTTTTTGATATTAAATACATCATTTTGGTATTGATTTAAATAGTTTTTTTAAATTGAAATATTTGTGTGGACTGAGATTACTATGTTTATGATGATAGTTGTTTGTTGTGAGGTTCCCTTATGGATTTATTTTAAGGCAATGTATGGGTACTATCATGGAAAATCAAAATTAATTAGACAAGTTACAGGGAAGTTAATTGGAGAGCTTCTCAAATCTGGTTCATACTCTGGATCCCTGAAGGTGCTAAACACAGGAAGAAGCCATTACTTCTGTGCCAACATAAAAACACAGATTACAATTTGGAAATACACAGTTTTGCTAATAGATCCTGATTTATGTTTGGTAGTAATAGAGAGTGAAACTTGTTAGTTTGAGAATGGCTTGCTAAATGTAAAACACAGTGGTCATGAACATTTATAAAACCAATGGCTTCGAAAGTAAAGAACATTTGGGCAATATAATAAGGCAACAATCCAAAATGTCAGAAAGAAGAGTAAGACCCTGTTACAAATAGACACATAGATTTCTTACACATACAAATACCACACAGTAGAAAAATATGTATATATATTTTTACTTTTACGCATCATTTTTGTACACATTTATGTATCCCTATCCTTTTCTTTTAAATGCCCTGCCTTTCTCACCTTCCCGTAGACGAGTTGGTTGATTACGTTTTCAGACAAATGGCATCTCTAGACCTTAGAGTACTTTAGTGCTTCTATTTGTGGGTGCACGAAGTAGTGTGTCAAGCTGAGGGGTTATTTATCTTAAATTTCGGTGCATAACTCTTTTTTGTTTTTCCCCCTTCTACTTGTTAGGAGTGTTGACAATGAAGTATTAAAAGCTACTCAGGGAATGACAGTTCTTTGTTCTGTATTTATACTTTTTATTTTTGGTTGACAAAGAAGAGTTGAAAGTCCTTGAAATGTGGCTATGATCTCGGAGATAAAAGCAGTTTTAGATTTGATTAAGTTGGATTAAATCATCTTTTGAAATGAAATCAGTCTCTGCTTTTGTAGATAGCAACCTTGAGCACAGAATGGGGGGAAAATAGACACATGCAAATGAAAAGAGACGATTGTGACCCAACTTTGATGCCATTCTTTCATCACAGCACTCCAACATGCACCGTTCCATTTAAATTGAATGTGCTTGAAACCTCTAAGGACTTACTGTTACATCTTGCTCTCTGATTAATAGACTTTTTCTACCTTATGTTTTGCTATTTGAAGATACTATCAGATCATGACAGGTATTAGAATTACAGTATGGGACACATTAACTTCAAGGCCACTGGAATGTTGCTGTCAGGTGCTATAGTTGGCTAAAATAGATGAGAGATATGCTACAGCTAAATATGTTGTAATATTACTGAATTAAATAAATAACCAATAAAGACCAAATTATTTTATATGTTTTTGTTTGTAACCTTACCTCTATCCATATCTCTGTTTTGTCAACATTTATCTACGTTTTTGGGGCTATTACTAGTTATCATTGCATTGCTTTGGTGTGGCCGGCTTTTGATTTAGTTGCTCTTACCAAAATACCAATAAAAACACAGGTGCCTTTTCTCTAAATGAACAAGAGTCATTGTGACTGGTTCCTTTATTTTCTAACTGGATGTTTTACAATGGATTGGTATACTTACGTTTACCGTTTCATTCATTACACTAAAATGACTGAGCAAGGTAAAGGACATGACTCTTTTCTAAACATTTTTTATGCACTGTGTTGGTTATTTTACTGTAAAGGAAGGCTAGAGTTCGTGGGATGGTAAGGTTGTCTTCCACACAGGTTTGAAGACTCCATTTGTACTTTTAAGACAAACGAAGGGACCATCGTGGATTGATGGGATCAAGAAAGTGTACATCAGACGTATTGGCTTTTGTTAGATGTTTAGGAGATGAAATCAGATGGGTCAGGCTAAGATTGCTTTGATGTATTCAGAGGAGCAACAAGGACGATACTGGTAGAAGGATGCGAACGATGGAGCCACGGGGCAAACTTCCTGAGAGAAAGACGAAAAAGGAGATTTATAGACGATTTGGATGAGACATGAAGTTAATTGGTGTTTGGGTGGACAGATGATTTGCTGTGGTGTGACCCCTGAAGGGATTCTCAAAAACGATTTTCAAACTAACTGTTCCCTTGTTTAGATCTGTCAAAGAAAATAAAAGACACATAAGACAAGCTGTGAATGCTAAAATTTAGTTAACAGTTTTTTATCTTAAATTGGAGAATATCTTAAAATTGGGATGAAGACCTGGATTTATAATGAGATACATTTCTCCTGACCTCCGTATCTTGTAAAATTGACGGTGTGTGTTTTTTACTGTGTCCTTTTACGTGTGTGTGTGTGTGTGTGCGTGCGTGCGTCCGTATAATTAAAAGGCTCACAAAGAAACCTTATCCTCTGTGTTAGGCTGGTAAAGAAGAGGCTTACTGTCTTTTCTATGCTGAACAAACATCTGTAAAGTGCACACTCTACAGCACAGCACAGTTTTTTTTTTGTTTTTTTTTGTTCCGACACAAAGTGAGTCATCTTTACCTCACAGCAGGTGACAAAGATAAAAGCAAACATGTGAAACACATCCTGCTTATGTACAGTAGGGTTCATGACATCATCCACAATAAGGAAGCAAGTTAAAGGTGAAATTACAGCCATTTCTCTCTGTTACCTCAAAGCAACTTTATCATCATGCTTTTACTTTGTTCTCACTTCTTTATCTTTTTTTTACCCCATTCTCTCACTCAGCCTTACCTATCTCTTTTCTCCCACTTGTTGGTCTTTTATCTTTTTAAGGCAGCTTTTTAAAAAACAAAAAAACACCCACACAATAACTCTCATCTTTCTTGCAAAGGCACCGGAGCAAAACACATTCACAAACACGCTGTTTGCCATTTGCATCATGCATGTAATGAGAACCTGTGCCCTCACAAACACAATAGCTTTTTCTTTTTTTTTTCCGCTTCTCTTTCGCAGACACAAACCCCACACTGCGAAAATGTATTTTGCTTTTTAGAGAAACTTTCATAACTACTGCTGACACCATCCCATTTTCATAAACAGCACAGTGATAAACATATTCAGGAGAATGGAGAGGAGGCAGTGCTGTCACAGTGAACGTTTTTGATCCTTTTTTTCCCCAGTAGACCTTTTATTCCCTCTGCAGTCTATTTTTCTGCAGTGATTTATCGGACACGAATTAGGTGACACATTTTTAAAACCCTCGGCTGCAGTTTCCGAGTGAGCTAGAGGGCAACTAGAGCTGCCAGAATGAGACCCAGTAGTTGTATTGTGTTTTATCATCATCACATTGATTTTAAGGCTGTACTATGTCTTTTGATGGCAAGTTTTACTTTTAAGACTATTGGTTTTCTCTATCTTCCGCTGAACAGAGCTCTGCTGTTCATAAACACTGCTTAAAGGCACATTTGCATTTCTAATCATTTAAAACCTTTTCTGGAAATATATCCAAACTGTCAACTGTATAAGGTTAATATGGCCATTTACTTACTAATTTAAAAAAAAGACACTTTTCAGTTGTGCTTTCTAAATAATGGAAAAATCTATAGTTCTGTGAGAAGTTCACATTTACCCATTCATAGGCTGAAATGTCATAAAATGTGGAATTTTGTTAACAAGTTTTAAGAAAAAATTTCACTGTTTAACGGACCAGACTTTTTTTTTATTTGTTTGCTTATAAGTAAGAAACACACTGCCACAAATACTGAGAGAAACTTTACTTTTTCCCAATAAAGCTGAAGATTGTTTAGTTTTGTTCTGTCTGTTTGTCACTTGATTAGTTTGCTGACATTGGACAGATGTTTAGACATAATGTTTTTGGAGGTTGAGGTTTGGAGCATTTAAGTAGCTTATGGTTAGCCTACCATATGGATTGTTTGGGATTGTTGTTCAGTTTAAAACTGTTTTTAAAAAACACAGCATTTTGTAATGAACTGAAAGAAACATAGTAACTTGGTTGTGCTATAAAATTTCACTATGTGCGCTGAAAGATACAAAATAAATAAAACCAAAACACAAAAAACCATTTTAGATTCGGTTTTAGAGCTAGTTTGCTGAATAAAGGAGTTTCTGTTGATAGAGATACACAATGAGTACTTTCTCCATCAGTATATGTTTTCCATTGGATGCGTCTCTGTATGTTTGCAGACTATTTATCTCAGTTTGTGTTGTCTTGTCTCTTATGTGTGTTTCTATTTGTGCTTGTGTTTGTCTGTCGGTGTGTGTGTGTCTGTTTAAGCAAAGCTACACCCTGTTCCCAGCAGAAACACTCACACACAACCAAAGCCTCTTGCAGATTCTGAGTGTTGTATAACCATTCATATAAAGAGGTATTACAGTTTCCTCCTAAAGGAAACATGGGGAACTCTGTGGCGCACTTGGGTGGCATTCTTCCTTTCCTCAAAGACATGAATGACTGCTGGAATCCTACTGGTTCCTAAAATGTGCCCGCATCATTCTTTGCACAACAAACTGCAATTTGTTTGGCATTTTTCCCACTGATAGTTATTTTTGACATGTAGTGGGGATTTAGGTAGTTTCTCATCACATTCTCCACTTGTAAAAAATGTACCTGTAGCACCAAAGGTAATTTGATGTCTTTTTCAAACCTTTTAAAGCAACATTTTAGCACGTTAAGTTTGACTTTCTGTGGTTCTTAAGACAATGAGAAGTTAAAAAAAGGGCACTGTGCAATTGAACTGGTTTGCTATTTCCTTAGAAACAGATTCTGTTTCATCTTCCAAGATTATTTTACATTTATATTGACTAAGTTAAATGTTTATTTGGAATGAGTATATAGCTATAAGTCTAACTAGTAAGTAGGGCTGCAACTAATGACCATTTTAATAGTCATCTAGTCACCGACTATTGAAACGAATTAGTCAACTAATCGAATAATTATTCATTTTTTCTTAAATTTAGCATGAAATTGCTTTAGTTACGTGGTAAATGATAATAAACACCAGAAAGATTGGTACTTCAATGAAATATGTATCTTTTATTTTACTTTGCTGCTGATTCATACAAAAAGTAAATAAAAATGTCGAATCTGAAACCAGTTAGACCCAGTGCACAGTCAGTATAGACGTAAATCCAAAAATAAATAAATCTCTGTCCATTTTTTAAGGACAGACAAAGGGGTTTTATAAAAAAAATAATTTACTAAAATCAAAAAAATAT
Organism: Orestias chungarensis; assembly: GCA_032876305.1. NCBI lineage: Eukaryota > Metazoa > Chordata > Actinopteri > Cyprinodontiformes > Cyprinodontidae > Orestias > Orestias chungarensis. Next base: position 1,056,737 of record JAVLVB010001306.1, read on the forward strand.
TTCCTGTAAACCAAGCAGCAGCTAAACAGTAAATAAAACAAAGTGCATTTTGTGAGGTACGTTCGTGGTCAACTGCAAAACAACTTTAAAATTCTCAATAGTCTGAAATTTAACGGTTTTAACCACTTCGTTCTTTCATCCGGTTCTTTTCAGCTTCTACAGAATTCACTCTTAGTCAAAAAAACGTAAATTTCAAAACGTTGAAAAAACATATTTTTAAATGAAAATGTGTGGAGAAAAACCCCAGTCGACAAGCATCCTCATTTCAAACACATTTACTTCAATTTTCATTTTTTGGTACATGTTCACATTATTTATTGACTGTATCTAAGAATATCACATATTTTCAATTTAACGTAAGATATGAAATATTACAATATATAATATACAATAACATAAAATGAGTTAAATGTTATTGTTTACACTGGTTCATCAAATCAGTCTATGTACGTTGCCTGTTGGGAGTTTTAATTTCCAGCAGATGTCAATATTCAGTGACACAGTGTCAATACAGTTTTACTATGTGTCGAGACGCTTCATGACGCCTAATCTACCCTTCACTACTTGCTAGTTATCTTTTTATTCGCCGTATCCAGGCAAAAATGTTCCCAAACTTTAGAAGTTTTTGTACGTGTTGCTAATGTGTTGGACACCGCCGTTTCTGTGTAGGTAACCGCTCAACGCTATTGTGCACTTGACTCTTGGCAGATTATAACTGAGCGAGATGCCTCACTCTGTTGGAAAAACACATCTGGTGACATTGCATATTAGAACTCACTTTTTGTTTTGGAAAACTTTACCCAAATTCCCTTGTGTGTCTGGAAGCTGGCGTTCGGTTTGCCATTACGAAATTTGATTCAGTCCTGGAACATAAAAGCCTGAATCTCTCAGTTCAAGAGGCTCCGATCTGCTCTTGCATGCAAATGTTTCACTTATTGAGACATAAGCAGGACGAAACTTAAAGTTACTTTATTCCTTAAATACGCACATAGTCCACTCATAGTACTTTACTTTAACTTGCAGTGGATTAATTATGCAAACCAGCTTCCTTCAATCAAAGATTAATTTTGATTTTCTGAATTGGCCTTTGTCCCTAAGATTTTTCCAAATCTTATAATCCCTGGAATTACACCATGGGCCCTCAAATCTAGAGCTCAAGAGCCGCGATCCTTCAACTTCTCAATTAGTCTCTAACACATTTAAGTAGAATTATTAGACCATTATCGGGACTTTGGAGAACTGGACTAAGTACTAAGTGTTTTGAGCTCAAAACTATCTAAGTGTCATCCAAACTAGATTTCTGAGCCACCTTAGCTGGCTTCTCTTGATATAGAGGATCTCTTCACCATAATAGCTCAGTGCAACGTCAGTTATTGTGATTGCAGGAATGATCCGAGTTTTGATCTCCCGATCTATACCCCTCTCATTCACTACACCCTTTCTGTTTGAGAGACCTGGAGGTGGAGATCTCCCTTTTAGCTACCCCACACTCAACTGTGCCAGTTAATTCTGTTTCTCTTGGCGAGAGATGCAGATCAGGTGTGACCATACTGACCAGGTTATCTGCACACACACAAAAAAAAAAAGAAATCTGGTGATCTCCACAAAAGAGCCCCTCTGCCCCTTGGCTGGCCAAGCAAATCATTTCCAAATAAGTTATGAACAGGATCAGTGATAAAGGGGAACTCCTGCTCCACTATCGCCTGCTAAAAGCTAAAATATGCATATACATGAAACACCCTGTAAAAGGCTTTTAAATCCCTTTTATAGAAATTAAAACATTAAATATACCGAATTATGCATAAAAGGCACAGTAGAAACTGTCTTAGCACAGAAGCTAATATCTAACGCCTTCCTAATCTCTTCTCTTGGGCTAATTGGCACCAAGGAAAATAAAATATGGCTATGGATTGTCTGCTTTGCTAACTCCAGCCAATAGTGCATCGTGCAGCCTTTTGCCTACGTATTCCAGCTTCCCAAGGTGCATTTTCTTTGAATGTTTAAGAAATGCTCTACGAAGAAAGTTGCAATAATCAACTGTGAATAGCAAGGGTCCACAGTAACTCCAGCCAGCGAACACTGACTCAGTCATACCATAAACTATGTTTGTGACTCAACAAACACAATTTAAAAAAGTAACTAATTGATGGTGATGATTCATTCTGTTTTTCTTACGAATCATCACTTTTCAAGCCAAATGGTTGAACTATCTATTTAATAACCAATGTAAAGTCATTCTTTCTGTACTTCTTGCATTTGTAGCTGCAACAATTTATTAGGGCAGCTGTCACATCATAGTGGGTCTCCTTTATCTTGAAAAAAAGCCTTCATAATGGCTGCTGAATAATGAATTTAGACTTGGTTTTCAAAAGCACGGTTAAGTAGCCTTGAACCCCACATGTTGTACAGGTGTTACATAAATGAAAAATGTAGGGGATATAATTGATAAAAGTGTTTTTTCTTTCCTCTGGTTTGCTCAGGTCTGCACTTTCTTTTCCTTTTTCCTTTTTCCTTTTTCCGCCTTTGGCTGTCTGCAGCTCGCTGTGCCTCTTTGGCTCCCAACTAACTGAGTGGAAAATATGAATGAAAACATTCCCCCTGACTTGTTTGCCCAAACTCTGCTCCAGGCACAAACATACAGCCAATCCTTAACTCTTCCTTGTTCTGCGACCTCCCTCTGCTGCATCTCATTCCCTCTTGTTATTACGTGCTCTGACTCTTTTGTATAACACCACCAGCACATTTCTGTGGATGGGAAGGTGGAAGCAAGAGGGATGGGAAGACAAAGAGGGTGATGTTTGTCTTTTCTCTACCAGCGTGCTCTGGTGCTGGTATATGTTCAGGACTGCTTGTCGTCACATGTTTGAACATGCGTTAGATTATGCAGATGCACCATAAGTCAGGCCTGCATGATATGTGAAAATCTGGCCTTGCTGATCATTTTGGTATTTTTGTGATGACTATCACCTACACTAAACTGTTCTTCCACTGTTGGTGAACTTTAGATCGTCATTTATATGTGGTGTAAGATTTTTCTCTCATTTTCTCTCTCTCATGCCTCTGCATGAACTGATTAAACTTCAGAGAACTTAAAATATACAAATATACATCAAACCATTAAAACAGCTATTTGCAATAAGAATATTGACCCAACTGTATTCACGATATATTTTGCAGCCCGACTGTATGAGCCTTTGAGTTTCTGTTCAGGTGCTCTCTGTTTCTGTTGTTTTCTGTGTGCAGAAGCCTGCAGTGATTTAGAGCAGAGGTGTTAATAGGTCTGAATCATATCCATGACAACAGGCAGACAGAACCTCAGAGCAAAATGGCAACTCACTGTAAAGTGTATCAATGTTCGCTTTCTGTGGATGAAGCAAACAACCGCTCTCGGCATCGACGTGTTGGCACGCAAACAAAAAGTCAATCTGTTAGTATTTTGGAGGATATTAGGTGACTGATATCTCATAACTGAATAAAATAAAATAAAATAAACACCTTTGTTCTCTGATATTTCTTTTACTATTTCTTACTTTAACTTTATTTTCAAAGAGTACACATTGTCTTTATTACTTGAAATCTGACATTACTTAGGTTTTAAATTATTCAAACTGTCATCTTTTCCGCAGAAGAATTACTTGTAAAGTAATTAAAATAACATTTAATGAAAAATTTAAAATATAAAATTTTCAATTTGAAGCTTATTGTTTGGTTGTGTTAAGGATTGTTGTCTTTATGGAAGAAAGTTGAAATTTTTGATTTATGGTGAACATGAATGATTTGTAGTTTGTCTTCATTCTTCAAATTCTTGTGCATTTTCAGGTCAGGCTTCTTTCCTGGTCAGCACATGCTGACCATTGCAGGCCGACGATGTTCAAAAAGCGTTTTAACCAATTTCCTGTCATCTGATAATCAAGCTTTATGTCAAATTGGCTAAAGATTTAAAAGGACTGGTCCAATGATCATAAGCATGGATGAAAACTAGGTTTATAAAGCATAAAACCGACTTAAACATCTGGAATGACACAGGGAGTCATGGTGAGGCTTTCAAAGCAAGTATCAGTAAACTAACCGTAAAGTGTGGTAGCAGTAGCGCTATGATACGGTGCTCATCTGCTGCCTCAATTATTGCTTCCAAAATCATCAACCTCACCTCAAATCAACAGTTAAATTTCTAAAAATCTAAAAAGTTTGCACAAAAAAAACATTGAACATACAAATTAAAACTGAATTTAATTTAGATAATGTAGTAGCATCCTCAGACTGAATTTGTATGTCTGTCATTCCTTTTTCTTTTTGTTTTGGTAAAACTTCAAAAATCCTGCACCTACTTCCTGTACTTAAAGGTATAATTCCTACAGTGTTTCTACCCTCAAGTAGAACATTTATAAAAATACATTCAGTCCAATGTTGATTTTTGTATAAAACTCCCTTCAGGCTTTACACCATTTGAAGTAAGTCTTGTTATTCTAACACACCCTCCCAGGAATATTGATAATTGGTGAATTATCACCTGTAGTCAACCTGTCAGGCCAAAAAAATGTTAATATCTTCAGTCACTGTCCGCTGCTGCAAGTAATACACCATCTGCACGTTATCTTAGCACAATATAGCACGAACACTGTTTGGCTAAATTCAAGCCGCAGCCGTAACAGATTTAAATCTGAGCTTCATTCATGTCTTAATTAAGGATTCGACTTAAGAAAAATCATTAGAGGAGCTGCCGGATGCAGACATCAAAGCTCCTTAAACACCTTTAAAACCTTACACCAGCAATTAGGAGCCTGTGGCTCCTTTTAAATCAAAAATATTTCTCAATTAGAGATAGCAGAGTGCTTGAAACTAACTTGCTCTTCAGCTTTTGTAGAAGTGCCTAATAATAAAGGAATTGGCTGTAGAGCTAAGAAAAGTATTGGAATTAAATATGATTATTAGACAGAAAAACATAAATCCATCCATTCGTTTGCAATAATCATCTTATGAATTTTCTATATTTTAAGTTTAGACCCTGTATACATTTTTTGAATTCTGCTTAAATAATAAGTTACAGAATAAGTGCGAAAAGGTCAGATAATGATTCTTATGTAACGTGGAATACCAGTTTGCCTGATTTCTGTTTATGTGGCTGTGTGATGTAGACACTTACTGATTGCTATGTACGAAGCCCAGAGGTGAGTCATCTTTTAAAGGTCAGTGTGCAAATAATGTTTGTGCTCTCCGGAGCGCTGATTGATTTCTCTGACATGAATATGACATGAAGGTGACTCACTCCTCCCAAGAAAAGACAGATTTGGTGTGTGTTGGAGGTTATAGTTGCTCTCCATTGTGTTGTTCTCACCGAGAGGAGCTGCTTGTGTCTTATTTCTCTTATTGTGTTACCACTGTGTTTTTATGTGATTGTGACCTCACTGAGAACACATAAATAATATGTGGTGGACAGAGAAAGCAAACAAGCGGCCAGTTTCGAACCTAGAAAGTTGTAAGAACGATTTATTTTTCTCTGCAGCGTCTGTTAGGAAAGGTTTCCCTGTCATGTTTAGAGCCTTATAATTATTCCCATATTCTCTCAGTCATCCCGTCTCTAAGAGCCCAAGTGTTTCTGACCAGAGTGAACCCAAAAATTTGTGTTATTTATGTTGTTAGCTCCTGTAAAAATGTTGTTTGTTTGTTTGTTTTTGTTGTTGTAAAAACAACAAGATAACTAAGAATGGGGCTGCTTGTATTAAAACTATGAAAGTTAATCATCCAGCTGTAAATCGCTTGAAAGATTGACTGAGATTAGGTAAAAACAATAAAAGTTCTACTTTCCCACATTCTTCTCGTTCACCAAATTAGAACCAAGTCTCTACCAAGCTCCTGTTTTATACTCAAAAACCTCATTCCCATTTATCTAAATATTTATGGAGCTGCTCATGAATTTTCCATGTCAAAATTGAAATTTGAGACAACATAGAAAGGCTGCTTTTAAATATCCAGGGTGAAACCGGAGACATCCCTCTCTCCCGAGGTTTACTCTTGGGACCCCCAAGGTTTTCTCAGATAACAATGCCATGTAGTTCCTTAACAAACTTCTAGGTTTGTTTTTTGGTCTCCTCTTGATTTGAAATACCCAAAAAACCTTCACATGGTGTTGTCCAAGAGGCGTCCTAATCAAATGCCTGGATCACATCCAGGAACTTGTTTTAATCCTCTACACTGAGCTCCACCATCTTTCTAAATTGGATTTGAGTAAACTCGTTTTATCCATCTGTGTTCAGTGTCTGGCAGTGGGTGAGGATTGAAACATGGTACGATTAGGTTGCTTCAAGTAACAAATGCTTTTTGAAACGCTACAAATGTAATCCCAGTAAAATTATCACAGGATATTTGTAGATTTTCAAATATATATAAGACGCAGATAATGAGTAGAGTTTATACAGCCCAGGTTTTTTTTATTTTTATGTGAAAATGGAGCCACCCAATAGCAGTAAAACCTAAATTTTCTAACGTTTCTTTTCTTTGCCTATAATTAAAATGGCCTCACGTCTTTTTGTTGGTTTTAATATCTTTGCAACTAAAATATACATATACATGTTTTGGCGTAATGTTAGTAAAAGACCTTTCGGTGAGGAAGTATAATATCTAAAATATAATATCCGATTTGATATGTTGTGCAGCTTTTTTTCTACAATTAGGCTGAAAGATTCCTAGTGTTACTTTATTAGGGGGAGACTGTATGTTTACTAAAAAGTTCAACTAAATCCAGCAGGTGGTTTTTCCACATTTTACTTTTTTTTCCCAGTATTGCATACAAAATACATATATCTCTCGATTCTTAGATTAATATTCTGAAATGAATTCTGTATTTTTCTGGGGAAAAAAGAAAGAAAAAAACTTTGTTTTCACCATTTGCTCTTCAGGAATGCTTGCCTTTGGTCTTGTGGTACCGCGAGCTTCCTGTTGGAGCAGAGCTAGTGATGTATTGCTTCACTAGGGAATTTTTTATTTAATTTAATTATTTATTTTTTTGTACCTAAACACATCCAGATCGTAGTAGAAAATATAAAAGTGACACCAAAACAAAACAGAGATAACTCCCGGTTGTTGCTACACTCATTTATGAACCTCACTGTTTATCATGCAGCTACACTGGAGAAAAAAAAAACATGAGTTGGTAAAGAACTCTGTTAACATACGCATTTTCTTCTTCCAACAGCAATAGGCTACTTAGCTCGCTCTATACCGAAAACTGAAACTGCGTCAAGCTGTATGTAAACATCACTGGTCTGAAATCACATGTAGTCCTAATCCAGTTGTCTGCAGCTACAACTGGTCCAACATGCTGAACTGCATATACAATGCACTCATACTGCTACTGTCCTGTGGAGTCTCTCTAAGCAGAAGGGTTTTCCCAGC
>JAVLVB010001306.1:1064228-1116941 GCA_032876305.1 Orestias chungarensis
TATATATATATATATATATATATATATATATATATATATATATATATATATATATATATAAAATGTAAAATTACTTGTAATGTGAATGACATCTGTGTGCCAAACCATTGCCATTTTTTTAGGCCAATATGTTTCTTCTTTTCAACAAATACACTATAAATCATCAGGGGAAGGTAGTGAATTTTGGCAAGAGTGAAAATAACGCTAAAGGTTAAAATTTAGATGTACAGCCTACCGGTCTGTACCGGCCTACTTTATGTGTACAGTACGTCTGAGCAACAGTATTGATCATTTTCAAGTGCCTTTGTTTTGCTTAATTCAGCCATCCACCTGTTTGTCTGAACAAACGAGTGGCCGTATCGGTTTTGTTCACGGTTACTCGACTAATGTTTCTGTTTTTATCTCGTCTTTACTGAGTTTCACATTAACTTCAAGGTTATGTTCAGGTTAAATGAGATGGAAAAAATAAACAGTCTCCGGCACCAACAGCACACTGTAGTATTTGTCTGAGACATTGTTGTTAATTACATTAACCAGTGCCACGCTCTGAGGGTGTGTGGTGCTTTAAATGTTTCTTTTAATCATTAAAAAAATAATCTTGTGTCAACATTTTCCTCAAATGTGCAACTTTTGGCTCCAGCTTTTCCATTGTCATTGTGCCAATTTCTACAAAATATAAGCAATAACTCTCAGAAGTTAATGGATTTATGTTCTCTTATATGTGTCCCTGGATGCCAGGGTGGGTAACCCTGTACAAGTTGTGGATGCAGACCTGATTGTCTGCATGCAGCTATGGGACTGTGCTTTAGAGTAAGAGGGATTTGTGGAGGTCTGCCAAGGACAAGGAGCTGTTGGCACCAAACACCACCTCTCGCGCTCTCCGTCACGTTCTCTCACACACATCAATACCCACACATAGTCTGGTGTGAAAACTGGGCAAAGAAAGAGAGGGATTACGGGGAAGAAAAGAGACTAGTCGGTTTCCTTAGCAGTGCTGTGACAGTGAGGTATTTCAAGAATCAGAGATTATTTCAGACCCAGTTTGGACACACAAGGAAATGATTGTCGGTGTCTAAAAAAGAAGGGAACGCCAGGACAAGAGACTTAATTGTGTATTCAGAACAACATCCGTGTCTGGTTCGTTTTTTGTCCTTAAATGAGAAATCCAATTCGTTACAGATTTCTACTCAAGAAATAAAACCTTTTTTTTTTTCATTCTTCTATACCATTCCTTGAGCTTGATCGGCAATTTTGATTCCATAGGTGGGCAATTTTTCTGTGAATTATTGAACTCCAACTTGAATTGAATCTGAGATTAAAATAAAATCCTTCATAAACACCAGACAAAACTAAATCTTTAAACGTTTTCCTATCGTATTTATTTACATGCTTAAGTGTCTTTTATTGTTTTATTAATCTGTTTTTTTTGTTTTTTTTTTGTCGACTTGCTATCTTTTATGTAAGCTGCAATTTGTAGTAGGGTTGCAAAGATGGCTAAAAAGGGCGTTAGAGTCCAGTTTTGTCGCTGTTGTCAAAATTAGGTGAGCCTATTGAATGTTTGTATGCATAATTATAAAAATGACAAAAATAATGAATAAAAGCATTGTCAGAAGGTGTGTTTGAATTGACTGAAACGCCCAAACCATAAAGCATGTGTCACTTTTGGTTGTTTTCCGTAACAAAAGTGAGCAACTGTGATTTTGATTTGATTTCTGATTAGGCCTGTAATAAATGAAACTATATTTCAGTTGATTTTTGTAAAACTATTAAAATCATACCCGTAAAGTATCACAATTAAACATTTTGAGTAATGCTTAAAAATAGCAGAACAGTTAGCAGATGAGCAATTTTTCATCGGGTCGTCAGATGAAGAATTTCGGGACTCACAGATAGGAGGCCGGGTCAATTCTTCTTAAAACCTGCTTAAACAGACTCCCTAGCGCTCCTGGTCAGAAATCTTTGTACGCTTTAAATAGGGAGCTGGTATGAACTCCATCGCTGGTCTGAGCGGTAAGCTGACGGACAATGGTAGTACTTGAAGAAAAATATTTTTTTACAGTTTAAACTATTGTAATATGATTATGTATTCTCCTACAAATGTCTTATTCTCTTAACAATTATTTTTGTTGTAACTGGATAACCTCTACATGTTAATACACTGGAATACATTTTTACTGAGGATGGAGCTCACAACTACTTTTGTTCTAACTTTACATTTAAACCTACAAGTGAGCCTGTGTTCATTATTTGAGCTTTTACTTACTTTAGCTGCTGTTGTTAAACAGGCTGTCTCCTCGCTTTTAAGAGTTGAAATTTTAAGAGCGCTGCCAGCAAAATATGACTTGTGACTAATTTGCTCCACTCTAATTAACTGTGTACTTCGAAACATTAATAAAAAATGGCGATCAAACTGTAAACATGGTTGTTCTATGAAATTTTTCCATTATATTTGTATCTCTTCCCCTTTTTCTTTCCTCCGTCCTTCATTTCTTTCCATTCTACCTCATATGCATTTCCACCCTTGTTTCGCAGGGCTTCCTCTTCTGCGTGAGCGATCTGTCAGGAGCTGATGTCTGTTTAAACTAGACGTGTCCTGTGTGGGCACAGTTTCAGACCGAGAGCTCGGCTCAGCCGCTGTCGGTCTGCCCACACTGGAAATGTCTTATGTAAACACCATCTACTTCACCGCGCCTTGTGAAAAGATTATTATTGGTGTTTTTATGACAACGGAGAGCGTGAGATTTACGATGGTGAGAAACATATGGAAGCAGAAAAGGAGTGGAAACTATAAGTTATCCTAGAACATCCTTTTTAAATCAACTCTATAAATTTTCATGCTTTTGTTGTATGGTTATTATTTTCCCTTGTCCCGTTCATTCATTTTAGTAGTTATTCCTATCTGATTAAACTCAAAAACTGTGATATAAAAAAAATATATAACCTGCTTCTTCAAATAAGACTTTAAAAAATAACACAGCTTTTAGATAGGACAAAGACATCTAGTCTGTTGAAAAGATCTTCATGGATATTAAAGTGAACTGATCAGTGTAAATTTAATGCATGGACGTCCCATTTGAGGCCTTTTCTGACCAGATAAAAGTTTTTCCTATGTAAACAAACTTAAAAAAAATGAGGAATTGTTTTACACAGCACTTGCGAGGGCCTTTATTTGGTGTTGTCTTCACTTCGGGATGTCTTTTTATTCATATTTTATGCACTAATGCAATTGTTATAAAGCTGTAATTGTCATAATACTTTTCATAATCTAAATCGTTTGTGGCCCGTTGAATCTTTCTACAGAATGGTTATTTCTGAATGAATGAGTAACTTCATAGAGGACTTCTTGTTCTCAAGTTCACATGTGAAATGGACAGGACAGATTTTTACATAAAAGTAAAAGTTGTTTCTGTTCTTACAGCTGATCTAACATCCTGTTCCAAGGTGTTCCTTCAAACATGCACCAATTAGACAGTAGAGCAGTAGGTATCTCACTTTGCTTGTCTGTGTTCATAACCTTCCGGCTGAAAGATGAACTGTTCTCCAGCTTCTACTCCTTTGCTCCTCTAAGGCAAAGCAGCGATCCTCCCACCGCCGGGCTTTGAGGCTGCGGAGGAACCATGTTTAGGTTTCACTGTTTTAGGAAAAACAACACTCCCGTGCGTAGTTCCTCCTGAATATTTCATGACACAATGCGTAAAGATCAAAGCAAAAATTAGCTGCACTATTGTTGTGACTCGGGGGGGAACTTTCACGTATCTTCTTTCTCTGGCTAATTTCATGCAAATAGGTCTGTCTTAGTGTAAACACACCTTACTTATTTTAGGATTAGTCTTTCAGAACCTCAATGTAGGTTTTCCCCCCAATGACAAACTATCAAAACGCCGGCAGACGTCAAGTTGAAATTAAAACATCCATCAGTATTCTTAGTGTGCCTTGTTTATCAAATACATTTCTCAGCTTCGCTGAAAGACCAGAATAAGATGGAGAATCTATTAACAACATAGCAGAGAGGCTGTAGTTGTGTCCGATATTGATAGATGCCTCCTCATGTATCCCTGCGTTTTGTTGTTATGGTAAAGCTGGACAATGAGAGACTTAGTGCACATGTCTTTGTTTACCTCTGTTATGCAACAACGAGTGTCTGTGGATGGTGTGCATGTGGCTGCAGGATACTTGATCCCAACCTGAGAAGAAACGCATTATGCTCTGAATACATTCACTCACTTCCTGTCAAACTTTGTGACCTAATATTGACATGAGGGAGTTTTTTTTTTTTTAATGATTGGATTTATGGTTTCCATTCGCTTTATTTGAAATCACTAAACATGAAAAAAAAGCTGTAATTCAGGAGACAGAAAAAGGACTTAATGTCACAAACAGATTCAAGTAGCTGTTCCATTAATTCAGATATGATATACAATAAAGGTTAAAGTTTCTCATATAGCCAAATCTTGTTTTCCTTCTGTAATCTTGTATGATGTCAGAATGAACGAAAGGAAAAAAAGGAAATTTTGTTAATTATGTTCAGCGTTATGAATGATCAAAAGAGACTTTATGAACTGTCTTGGGATGAAAGTTTATTGACCTAAACATAGTTTTTTTTTCATGTTTTTAGCTAAATTAATTTGTGGATAGCACCAGCTTCCTTTGCTGCTTTCGTTTTGTCATTCCAAGCATTTAGCATACCTGGGAAGAGCTTTTTCTTCAGGGCAGAAATCTTGTCTGCATGGAATACCATGATTATATCCTGAATTTTAAGGAGCAAGTAAGTTTGACTTATTTTTAATAGCAGGACTTATTGACATTTAGGCATATGATGATGGTCTTTTTGCTACATTTATTTTGTAGAACAACATGTTTAATCTGGCAGCAGATGTTAAAATGCAGCTCCACAACACGCTAATATAACAATGGTGTCCCCAGTAGGAAACCTACTCTGCTTCATTACGTGAATGTACGTGAAAGTCCGTGTCCAATTTCTCTCCCTGACTACCGTACTTCCTGGCCCTGTTTGTCCAGTATCGCATATCAAACAGATTGAGCGTCAAAACAATCCCCTAATTTTGATTTCCCCCGCATGTATTGAGGTTCCGGATTCATTAATCGTTGCACATTACCAGATTGATTTGGTTGTTATGGTCACAATTATCCATTTGCAGGCAAAAATGGATATGATTTTCTCCTGTTTTATTAGAGTAATGGAAGGAGTGGAAATGCTGCTGGTGGCTGGTGGACAATTACCAGGATGGTGTCATCAATTTAAACTGGAAAAAATGGAAGGATACAGGAAAGCTATGTTTTTCTCTTGTACATTTGGAGATTTAACTTAGAAAGTGACAAGTGCAATGCTGTATGAAGAAAAGGGCATAAGAGCATCTTTATCTTTTTTTTGTGGTTTTCTCTTCCTTTATTTTGCAGTAACAGAATATTTTGAGAAAATACATTTTTAATTAACATCTTTTGGCACCCTTGTAAAGTAGCCTATCACAGGAAGTGTTACATCTTTTTGACTGAATATGGTAGTACAATACCAATACTATGATTCTCGAAAGGCTGTTGGTTAAATCCTAACATACAATACATGACAGCAACTCCAAGATGATGCCTCTATCAAAGTCCTCTGCTAAGGCTGAATGGATTTTTTTCAACTCTTAATTATTACTTTTAATAAACACAACAGACGATTTTTATCTGTCTTTTAGGTTCTTAAGCCATACATTTCGTTGCTTCTTACCTTTGTAAATTTTCAGAAAACTATGCACAATGTGCCGCCTGTGGCTAATCGACTGCTTTTATGTTTACCTTGATAAAGTTTCCAACAGATATCTATTTTCTTTTGTAGCAGCCAATCCAAGACTGCCTATTTTTCATATCGCTCATTGGTTGTACCCCTAGTAGAAGGACTAAAACAGTCCTAAGATGGTTTCCTCTGTGTGCATTACCATATATTATGGTGTATTATTAGTTTTAACCAATTTTTAAAGGGGTTTTATTTATTTTGGGAAAGGTTTTAGTTCCAAACCTTTGTGAATACTGAGGAGTCCTCTCCACTGTGATATTGAAAACTATTTAATGTCCATTACTTTCTGAGACGCTATCGGAAAGGTACATTTACGGTATTTGCAAAAGCAAACAAAAAATCGACTTAAGTTTGCAACTGCATTTATTGACGTAGCCATGAATTTCCCTGTGTGTTGATGAAAGTAAACGTAAAAAGTCGTTGGGCAATTGGCTACAAATGTTCTATATTTAAAGAAAAGTTGAGAAGCTATCAAACCTATGAAGTGGTAGCAGCATCATGCTGTTGGGGGTTTTCTCCCCCAGCTGAAGCAATTTTACATAATAGATGGTGTCCTAGGGGAAAAAAAAACTTGTAAATATTAAAGAAACATCTCAGGCTTTCAGATTATCTTTGCCTACCCGATTCGTTTACACCAAGTCATGCAGTTTTAAAGGTAATTCTTCCAAATGTGATAGAAAGTTGTGTAGAAATTAAACCAACAGGGGGGGGAAAATCATCTCATTAGTCATTTTTCAAGTGGAAATATACTGCATTACTGGTAACTTTTAACCTTTTTTTAAAACAGGAAGCGCTCAGCCAGACATTAGGTCAGGTTTAAGTATGTGTCTAATTTTAAGTTTGATTAAGGTTTGTGCTTTTCTTGTTTGCTCGAGCTCACTCGAGTGAAAACTTCTGTTCTTGTGTAATGGCAGCAGTCCTAAGTATAATGGAAATAAAGATGCTGCTAGAGCGAAGAATGATGAGAGCTGTGATATAAAGTGGGATGATAGTAAGGCGTTGAAATGCGGAGCTAAACAGGGCGCTGAAGGTCGCGGTTATTATCACTGAGGGGCTTTTTTTTTTTTTTTTTTTTTTCAAAGGTCACCACTTCACCAGATGATGATGTGAATCAAAGGGGAGGGGTTGCTGTTTTTCTCTGGGTGTGGTGGCTCCCCACACACAGTTCGCCTACTTTTACAGGAGTCTGCTTCTCTTGTCCTGATGAGTTAAGCAAGCCTGTAAAAGTGCATAAATGCGAGTTTTAGTAATTTTTTTTTTTATTGGTTCCCAGAATCCCTGACCTCATTTCCTGCCGTCGTTGAGAGAGACATTGAGGTCAGAGGCTCCCAAAACTAGACATAGCCCAGGGGAGCTTCCTGTCACTGTTCCCCTATCACCGTCTGATTTCCTAATTGTTATTGAAGACTTTTCTTTTTTAATGAATTTGTGTCAAAATGGGTTTTAGACTTTTGGCCCGTGAGGTCAGGGCATGTTTGGGAAAGACAAACTTAGACACAAAAACAACTTCCAGCTTCCCCAGATCGAAAAATTGTTTACCTGGTTACGTAAAGGCGGCTGTGATGCATCACATGGGGGTAGGAAATAAAGAAGCAAAATAAAGGGAAGAAGGGGAATAGTCAGGAACAATTCAGATAGAGGAATAAAACAAGTTAAGCGTTTCATTCTCAGAATGACTGAAAAGAAAGGGAGGCAATGTAAGAACAAAAGCAAACAACAAAAGAAAGGAGGAGAACAAGAGGGAATCAAGTACAAAGATGGAAAACAAAGGATGGAAAAGAAGAACAAATGATCAGAGGAAAGCAATATAAAAGGCGAAAGAAGGGGAAATAAGTGAAGAAAATAAGGTTACAGGAAACTGAGCAAAGAAAGGAAGATGGAAGTTAAAAGATTGCAAAGAAAGAAAATTATCCGAATCAAGTACAGGAAATTAAAGTAACAAGAAACCACAACAGAAAGTGAGATAAAAACGAAGATGAACAAAGGGGAGGATGAAAATGAAAACATAAGCAAAAAAACTGAAAATGTAAATCAAAAATAATTGAAATAAAATGAAAATAAAGATGAAAAATGGATCCAAACTGCAGAGTACATAGATGGCAGCATCATGTTGTGATTTGATTTATTTTTTTACAAAATAAAACAAAGGAAGAAAACAGAAAAGTCATAGATAAATAGAAATGGGAAGAGAATATGGAAATGAGGACGGACATGAAGGAATTAAAGAAGCTGAAAGTTATAAATAAGAAAAAAGATGTTGGATATAAGAAAAATGTAAGAAAAAATGAAGGGATAAATTAGAAACATGAAAAGGAAAAGATGGAAAACAGGAAGTAAGAAGGTGTAAAAAATATGAGAAAGTGAGGAAGGACAGATGGAAAAGTAAGTTATAAGATGAGTTGGAAGTAAAAAGTTTTAAAGACTCAGAGGATGCAGGATACCATATGAGGTTAAGAGGGGATAGTAGGATTTTGATTTTCCCAAGAGAAAAACATTTTTTACGTTTTTTAGTAGTTTGATTTATGTAAATGTGATTGTTTAGTCTTGTTGTGGTTTACGTTAACTTTGGTAAAACTACATCAGCACGGCTCCTGTTTAAGTCATGTTGACGTAAAGCATTGTTAAATAAACAGCTTCTGCTCTAAAGGTCGCGGATAAACATGCTAAATTGTATACATTATATATATAAGGTTTAACAGATGAATGCTGATTTTGATCTACTAGTGTTGCTGCACATGCTGCTCTGATGTAAAGGCTCTGTCGTGTGGTTGTCAGGTCGCAGCCAGAGTCGACAGGCGGCATGTCCTTCGACGCCCAGACGAGAACGGGGGACGCACAGCCTCCTCGCTCCCAGGTCTACGGCTGCTACGACCTGGACGACCTGGACGTTGCCTGGCTGCAGCTGGTGAACCAGGAGTTCAGACAGATGGGTGAGCACTCTCTACTGCTATGTTACGCTCTGATCATTGAGTTGATAAAAAAACAACTAATTAAAAGTTCAACCTAAACATTTTCTGTTTACAGTTAAAATTATGAATTTGGCTTTGCCTTATAACTCTTCAGTAGTGTCACTTCAGCTCTAGTTAAATATGGAAAACTAACTTTTGTACGTATTTTTCTTGTTTCTTTTGGATTGCTAACAGCTTAAAGCTTTATAAATGCTGCATCATGCTTTTTATTATTTGTTACCACACATTTATGTTTAAACATTTTACCTGTTGTTGTTTTGGTTTTTGAATTACTACTACAAAATTAGAGTAAATAAATTCAATTATTCAATATTCATAATTGGTCCATAAATAACTTTGAATTCTTATTAAACTGGACAGGTTCTTTCAAAAAGTGTTAAAAATGCCAAATACAGCACTAAAGCTGCTAATCTGGGAGGGAAATTGTCATTTAAGAATATATATCTATTTTGATTAGATTACTGCACTCTTCATTTGACACATCCTGGGGTTAAATATTTCGAAAATGAGCTGATTTCTGTTTGTCCAGATGCCTAAACGCAAAACATTTGCTTCATTTTACCCTATTAAATTATTCTATTAACCTTGGAAGCTAGAGATTACAATATTGAACTACTAAGTAGATCCACTGTTAATCATTTGTACTCAAAGGTTTGCTAATTTCTTTTACTTTAACTTGATTTAAGAAAAGCTCCATATGTGAAATATGTTGTGAAATACGGCTTTTATCAGTGATAGCAAGGCCTGGACAAACACCGCACTTGCTCACAGACAGCCAATGCTAGAAACTGCATATTAATAGTCACATTGCACTAAAAGGTGCATCTCAGTAAAATAAGCATCACCAGAACGATAAATACTTTTAGTTAACCTCTTCAGAACGAAAGCCCATATTATACAAATTCATTATGTAGAGATTGATGTGTTTCCAGCAGTCAATTATGCTCATTTTAACTATATGTCTTACATTAATGAACATTTAGTGTCAGAAAATGTGAATTTTAGATAGTATGAATAAAAACAGATTTCAAAACATAAATATCAGGCCTGTAATTTATAATAAACATGTTCAATACTTGGTTGGGGCTTTCATGATTTACTGCATCAGTGCGGGCTGGCATGGAGGCGATCAGCTTGTGGTTTTGCTGAGGAAGCTCTAGTTGCTTTGACATCTTTTGTGTGCATTGTTGGTTCATTTCGCTTTTGACAAGACTCCGTAGGTTCTCTATGCGGTTTAGCACTGGCCAGATTGCTGACCAGTCAACAACAGTAAAACAATATTCGCTGAACCAGTTTCTGGTAGCGTTGGCAGTGTGGGCCGGCCCTGGTGGAAAATGAAATCCCAATTTTCAAAAGCCTGCAGTACTTCTTTGCTTTCCCTTTTATCTTTTGCTACTCTCTGCATTTGCCGTGGTGATGGCAGCTGACCTCAAGTAGCTGCACCATTTTATATTCCACATCAGATCAGCTCCGAGCAGATAGAGCAAAGTAATTGCGTTTACGGATCTTTAAATTAAACAGCCTGCCCCTTGCTCCCCTAGCCTGCCCCCCTCAGCCCGTTGTTTCTCATAGCCTTTCATTGGTTCAGCTGGAGGACGCTGTAAGATCGAAACACAATAATCAAGTAAATAGAAAAGCTCACTAAATTAAATAAAACGTTCCATATAGGCTGTGGTGAAAAAGAAGCATGAAAGGATTTTCTTTTTGTATTGTGTAAGCTTAAAACATGATTCATAGATTAGTGTAAATTTGCAGTAGCAAGCATCGTCCTTTTGTAATAATGTGTTTAAAATATGCGAAAAGTCCACAACAGAGCCGCTAGCCAAAGCACACACGCAACCACAAGACAGTTTGGAGGGTGTTGTTGCTTCCTGCCATACAGTGTGTTCAGTTCATGATGTAAATGTCACAGCAGGTTAATATCTAACTCTTCTTCCGCTTGTCTGCATCAAAGAAGGCTTTGAAATTCTCAGCAGCGGCACATTTTTCTACTTTTTACTTCTTTACAAGCTCATCTAGGAAACTATACGTTTAAGTAGACGACTTGTTTATTAGCTTGTTTGATATTAGGAGCGTTGTTGAAGTCAAAAATTTAGTTGCTGTTCTTGAGCTTTCATCTATTTACCTAGTAATGTTTAATAGTGTTTTGAAAGGACGTCACTTGATAAACTAAAAAATAGAAGTGTGCTGAAGTTGTACGCCAGATTGGCTGAAAATTAAAGGTTCACATTTCAATTTGAGTATTTTTTTTACTTACAACTGAAAAAGAAGTGATTGATTATTATTATTACTATTATTATTATTATTATGATTATTATTATTATAAACCCCAAATTACTCCTTTTTGTAAAGAGAAAAAATATCAACAATGTGTTTTTTTAATGAGGACAAAAGAGGTAGGAGACACTACACCAGGGTTATTCAACTTGCAGCTGCAACCAGAACCACAAGAAGCTCTTTGGACCTTCCAGAAACGTATTAGCTACAAATGATAATGAGATTCAGTGTCTGTTGTTTTAAATAAAAATACAATAATAAATGCACATT
Source organism: Orestias chungarensis (assembly GCA_032876305.1). Taxonomy (NCBI): domain Eukaryota; kingdom Metazoa; phylum Chordata; class Actinopteri; order Cyprinodontiformes; family Cyprinodontidae; genus Orestias; species Orestias chungarensis. Next base: position 1,075,545 of record JAVLVB010001306.1, read on the forward strand.
TAGCACTTCAGCTTTGCTCTTTGAATTTTACATTTTTATTATCATCAAAATGACTGAACCTAATTCTTTTTTTATATCTTCACTTCACTGAAGAAACTGGTTGCACGTGTGTCGACGTCGTCAACCTCCCAACCCTCCTCCTTTTTATGTGTCTAGTATGGCAGTGGTGCAAAATAATAACCCTGAAAAATGTTCATACATTTCAAGGGTATCAACATTTAATGGAAAGTATAACCCAACATTATGGAGTGCATGTAATATAATACAGATAATAACAAATCTGATTTTAAAGATTATTCATATAAAATATCCACCTACCTAGAAAAGTAAAGTGATACACAATGGTTGAGTACATAGCACATAAAATGAAAGTAAACATACATTAAAAGATAACAGATCAGTATAAAGTTGGGGTACTATTGGCAACTTAAGTTACACCTTAAACCAGTAAATTTCCCGAAGACTGGATTTATGATCAACATCATCATTGCTGTGTCTGGTAGACATTAAAATAAAATCAGCTTTCATTAATAAAAAATCAGCTGTGGCCAATTAGCTACAACCAGTAAATGGCGTCAGAGCCGAGAGGTCTGATGTTATTTGTCAGAAGATCTGTGTTATTAGCGAAATGGCAAGGCGGATAACATGTACAATAGAAAAGGGAAACCTCAGAAATGTCTTCACTGCCAGGTCTATTCAGGCATGGAAAGAGAAACAAGCTGTAACTTCAGCGATCTCATTTAACTGTGACAATAATGCTTAAAGAAATTGGAAAATTCATATTCAAGTCGAAAAAAAAGAGATTTTTTAACTTTTAAATACTTGCACTGATCATAAAACAATTTCATATTGTCAACATTTAACATGTAGAATGATTTGGAAAAATACCTTTTACTTATTTTTTAAACAGTTTATACCCCTGAACTCTGGTGTGAAATATAGCTTTAAACATCTATTTGTTTCATATGCTTAAGTTTGCAATACTATAAAGAAAATAAATGAGGCCTTAGGTTAATGTGGGCATTTATGTGTCATAAAACCTGGAATGCTTCACCCATAAATATCAGATTACCTCGAACGTTAGTGGTGTAGGGCAAAACTTGCAGATTGCTTTCACCAGTTGGTAACAAGATGCTAATGAAAGAGTAAATAAAGTTGTTGTTTTTTAGGTGGGAAGAGATTGAACATCGTAAATAATAGATGGAGGCACAGGATGCTCTGCTCCACTTACAAAAAAACTCCCAGCTGAGAGTTGAATCCTTTAGATGAATCAATAAATAATCCACAACCACAGACCTTTTTCCTTCATTGCTGCTTGGCGAGTCTGATGAGACCAGCTCTTCAAATGCACCATCGATCTGGATGTATTCCCCTAGTAGGAAGGTCCTAGAACGTTTTATGACTGAGGTGGACCTTCTGATTAACTTAACTTTGGACGCTGCAACCTTTGTTTGCTCCCTATATTTAGAGTTTATTAATGAATTTTTCATCATATATTTATTCTCTCAGAAGGTATCTAAACTTGCCCTCCCCATTTAACACCAGAACTGCCTTTGGCTTTTCATTTCTTGTTATTTGTTTAATCAGCATTTTTCCACTACGGTTAAGAGATAATAGTGTTGTGGAAGTCAGACGGCTTACTTTGCTCATATCTCGAATCCTTTTAATTAAGTTAGGAGCTCATATTTGCTGGTTAGATCAGTTTTCATTAACTATTAACCATCCTTGGAGCAAGGCAGTACTTTGAGATGCAAATTGACCAGGCATACAAATACTACTGTCAACGCAAACTCACATGATTAACTGAGCTGTGGGCAACAGAGGCGTTTTTATTTCTTATCTTTTCCTGCTGATTTTTATTTATTTATCTCATTGCATTACATTAACTGTGTAGCGAAGGGTTAACTCCAATAATTTAAAACTCATTTCTTCTAATGTCTAAAGACAACATAGTGACCTGTTGGATGTAAACATGCAAAGGAAATCAGTGTGTTTTTCCAATGTAAGTGTGAGACGGAGTGTTGCAGCCAAGAACAACCTTGTAAATCTGTGAATTAATGGTTTGGAGTTTCATACGAGCAGTTTGTCTTGAGTGTTATTCTTGTTAATGAAGTGAACTGGAAGAAAAGATCAGTGATGACACAGTAAGTCTACTCTTTTGCCAGCAGAATCACCCAAATTCCTATTTTTTTGTCCCAAATCTTTCAAATCCTAATTGTAAAGATAACATTTGTATATAGAAGTTTTCAAGGTATGAACTTTTTTATCAAGGGGATAAAAGCTTCATCAAGCCCTAAGCAAATGCTACATTTTTTACTGCTGACCGTAGAATTAGGAAATCACTTAAGTAGGTAAGAAGTAACAGCTAAAAAGCAAACACTTCATGCAAGAACAGAAAGGAAAGTCACTGATAATCACCACATGTCTTCTTCGTGGAAGATTGTTCAACCAGTACTATTATGCAATACCACGTTTTTAATGTAGCACTTTCAGAACAACAACAATACATGGCTCACGAAAGTGCTGTACTATAGGAACATAGCTCAGACGAACAAACATAAAAGAAAATCTCTACATAGCAGAGGTGGTTTGTTCCTGAGCTTCAGAGCCGTGACCAAGAAAAAATTGATTTTGAACCTGCGCAACAAGTGGGTCAGCTCACCCAAGTAAATGTGACGAGACAGAGGATTGAAGCAGGTCTGATAAATATACACACACCAGATCGTTTTTTTAGATTAATACAAGTGATAGCTCTTCTTCAGTGAGTGGTGCAACACATATTTGTGCAGCTTTTTATTTTTTATTTAATGTTTTAGTGTTTTCATTGTAAAAGAAGCCTCAAGGGACCCGCACGTTACCATTCCTGGTGTCCCTTACAGTTGTAGGTCCACAGGACAATGGTTCGGTTATGGTGGAGCTACTGGCATCAAACAACATGATCCATTTATTGGAGGACAGATGGACATTACTGCTTGTGTCTCCAAGCCTGGAGGTCTTGTGTTCTGCACCTTTTAAATGTGTTTTTGATTCAACACACCAGAATTAAATGTCTGAAGCACCTCCTTGGTTTTCAGTCCTCTATAAGCCCTCAATATTTAAAGCAGAATCTCATCTGAAATTTGCAGGAGAACAGACCTGGAGGACTAGTTTCCCAACCCTGCACTAGTTTGACTGAAATTAGGTTATGCTTTGTGGTTAAACCCCCTTCGCCAGATAAGATATGCATTGAAAGCAGGAACATACTATTTAAAATAAATGTAAAAAATATCTGTATACAGTTGGGATGTGCAAATAACATCAGATATTTATCAAGGGTCAGGTGCAGAATCTGTGATGATACTCCTCAATAATCCCCCAAGGGTGCAGCAGTTTCTCACTGAATTATCTGAGCCTAATGTTTATAGTGTTTAAATGTTTCCTTATTTTTATTTCCCCATCAGCCTTACCACAGCTGGACGAGCTGACAATGGAGTGCGTCGTGGTCGAGCTGGAGAGCGTGTGCAAAGAAAACATGCAGCAGGCCATCGAGACGGAGGAGGGCCTGGGCATTGAGTACGACGAGGACGTAGTGTGCGACGTGTGCCGCTCGCCGGAGGGAGAGGACGGCAATGAGATGGTCTTTTGCGACAAGTGCAATGTCTGCGTTCATCAGGTCAGGATTTACACAAATGTCCTTGTGTTTCTCCGTCAATTATTAGTCCCTCCTTACTCTAAGATGTAGTCTCCATTTATGTTCTCTGTTTAGTTTCACTGTATGAATAAAAAAAAGGATTTGGTGTATTGTACCTGAGTGGAATTGCACAGATTTATGTTCTCAGACCCTGAGGGTTAGTTTTTCAGTTTGTTATTCAGCGACACGGTGTTAATTACCGTGTCATCCCCAGGGGTCAACAAAACTCCCCTTCATTGTCACCTTGTTGTGGGAAATGTCGGTTTTCCGTACTTGCTAAACCAGACTTCTCCACCAGTCTGTTAGACCACACTAATCAATTAAAGATCATCTATATGTGACCCAATATTAAATTCTGATTAACAAAATATTTAATCTATTACGATATATTTTAAATCTCATTGGATTGAACTTTGGAAAAATCTGCTTTAATTCGATTTTTGCCTGTTTGGGGAAATGTGTAACATCAGCGTCAAACTCAAGATAACAATATATTACAGGAATGAGCTCCTCATAAGAGTCCATTAGTGTTTGGTTAAAAGATCAGACTGACTCTAGATCTGGCAGAAAGAAAATGCTCCTGTCTAAAGTCTTCCTTTTACTGTCTGTTGTAAACATATGACCGCTGACTGCAGATTCTAGTTACATTAATAAAAGTAGGTCCGCAGATAATTTTTGTTTTCAATAAGGTTGATGTTATTCAGAGAGGATAAAATTCAAAATTTCCAAAATATAAATAAAATATTATTATTTTTTTTTGGTAAGTTGATACAGTCAGGGTTTAGGCAAGTGGTACAAATGCCCACTTCATTACCACGCAAAAAAATTTCATATTTATTTGTTCATTTCTAAATATAGTGATGTATTTGTTTTTGGTATTCAGTTTCCTCATGCATTTACTCTTTATTTTTGATAAATATCTAGTAGCTTGGGTAGAAAATTATTTCTCTTTCTAAAAATTTGTTTCTATTTGGTCTCCAAGAGTCGTATTTAAACTTTTATCATGTCTGAATAGTAGCGTTGGAGGAATATGTGTTTAAAATTTCATCATAATATGTTGTGTTACTTTAACAATCACACTAAAAGTAACAAAAACAAATATAAATACTGTGATTGAAAAACAAATCACATTGAAATTGGTATGTTTAAACGCAGCGGCGAGCCTCATGTGGGGACTTGCTTGTTGCTTTAATTGTAAAACATCCTTATGTATGTTTCATACAATAAGCAGCTTTGACAAAGTGAGTAAAACAACAGTTAGTTGAAACAACCACTGACTTGTAGTTCTGCTACTGACTCGGCTGCCGTGGTTCTCTTCCTGCTGCAGGCTTGTTACGGCATCCTGAAAGTCCCCCGGGGTAACTGGCTGTGTCGGACCTGCGCGCTGGGGGTTCAGCCAAAGTGTCTGCTTTGCCCCAAGAGGGGGGGCGCTCTGAAGCCCACCCGCAGTGGAACCAAGTGGGTCCATGTCAGCTGTGCCTTATGGATCCCTGAGGTGAGTCTAAAGCAGAAGTATTCACACCCTTTGAACATTTCTCTATCTTGTCGCATTGCTACTCTCCTCTTACTGTTGGAACCTCAGTTATTTTTGTACCAGCTTCATAAATCCACCCATATTTCGCCCCTTCTTTTTCATATACCTCAAAAGCTGTCAGCTTTTATTTATTATAAATTTTGCCCTAATATTGTTTGTCTGAGCTTTGACTAAACCAACAATTAACTTACAACTAAACCTGTCGAAAGATGAACCTCTGCCCTTATCTCAAGTATTTTGCATATTCTAAAACAAATTCTGACCACACGTCTGCTGTCACCCCTACAAGGTCTGTGGCAAACTGGGGAAAACATTTCTTAAGCGCTTCTTTTGTGGATCTTTGCAACTCCTCCATTGTTACCATGAGTTTCTGGGCTCATTACCGGAACTGAAAGAACATCTGGCTTTATGTGAAACTAGACTATATTTTAGTTATGACTGTTAAATTTAATATTGAAAAGAAAAAAAAGGGAGATTAATTTAAAACTAATTTGTTTATTTAATGTTTTAATTGTTTTTAACACATTGACATTACAACTAAATTCTGTTGAATCTTGTTTCCTGCATTTAATTACCCAAAGTGGAAAACTTTTGATCCCTTAAAGCTTGTTCTTATAAACATTAACAGCAATATCATCGCAGGATTATTAAAACTGACTGTAGCTAAGTTTTAGGAAGGAAGTTGCACCTGCGTCCCTTTTCCACCAGGCTGAGGTGAAGAATGGCTTAAAGTGGTAAATACCTGGGTTCACGTTCATGTGTCTTAATGAACTCTTTTTTTTTTTGTTGGGAAATGTTAACACTCCAAATTGTGCCGCATTTAGAGGATCTTGGATCTTGCTTTCAATCTCGCGCACCTTTTCAAAAAACACGAGTACAATCAGCCGTGCGAGCTCAGTCTATTCAACAACACACTCCAGTGGCATGTTTCACAATAATGGAGCAGCTTCTAAAACCTTTTACCGCTGATTGCCTTCTGTCACCCCTGATTGGGTTAATTGTTTTTGCACCGTTCCCTTTTCGTTTTCTCTACCAACTGCTGAGCGGGTGAAAAAAATATTATGTGCATGTACGATTGCATTTGTTTGTGGGTGTGTGTGTGTTGATAGCAGAGCTGTGCAAAGACTGCTTGCTGATACGGTCCTCCACTGATATTGAAATTGTAGACGGAGATGGTTACTTTCATCCAAAAGTAAAACATTAAAACTGTGTTTAAATGATGAGACTTTTTTCAAATAAATCCTATCAAAAAATTATAGCGGAGAAGAGACAAAGGAGCTTGATTTTTACTTTTACAATTATCCTTCTGAAATTATAGTGTCGCGACCTAGTGACAATTTTTAACAAATAGGCAAAAAACTGTTTTTTAAATATTTTGGACCCACTGAAGATTTAAAGATTGATTTACTATTTAGTCTTCTTTTATTAAATCCCAAAATAATGTTTTTATTTCATTACTACTCACTGCCACAGTATGAACTTTAGGTTCTTCATAAAATTTAGAGCAACACTAAAGAAGTTTCAGCTTTGGTCGATTTTGGCGGCCAGTGTGTTTAAAAGCGGTAGTGTTTTGCCTGAATAAAGACCGCGTTTCCCATGAGGACCAGCGCATAGCGTTGTAAAATCCTGATCTCCCAGTCACCTGCAGTTGGATTGAAGTACATGTCTGTTTACAGTGGCTGTGTGAAAGATGAATAGTGATGTAGTAATGAATCTAATTTTGGTGAAACAATGTCATATAATGATGTTGAAAATAAGAGATGGGGGAAGTGACTTAAGCCATAAAGCAGTCAGCACATTTGTAGTGTTTTTGTGTGGAAGCCTCCCTCATCAAAGTTGCTTAGTGCTGGTTAAAGCTATACGGACCTCCTCGGGCCGTGACAGAGGTGTGATTCAACGAACTTTAAGTCGACATATAATCACAAAAGTTATGAAACTATTTTATGAAGGTTGAAAAGTTACTTTGTGCTTAAACCATTTTTCCCATTGTATCAAACTACTCTCAACTTGCCAATGATGCAGCAAAATACAACCAACCAGAAACAGGTCTTAAGAGCATTAAATTTGTCCCATGTTGGACGTGTAGAGCCGATCGTGTGCTTTTTGTATTCATGCGCCAGATTTAAAAATCATGCATTTGACATCCAAAACAGTGTTTAAACCTCGTAAAGAGGGGCAATTGAGACTAATGTATCTTTAAAGACAGCTTCAAAACATTGAATTTAGTGAATCTGAATGCGTTAGGATCAAATAAAGAATGTCGGAGATTGATTTAACCCCAACTGGTAGTAATAAGGTGAAGTGTAAAATGAAAAATATAAAGACAAGCATTGATTGTATAAAATGCACAATTCAGTCTTTAAATGATTGATTTCTCCCCTCTAATGCTGACTGCAGCTTTTTTTTTTCCGCCATCCTTCTTCACCCCCCAAAGAGCTGGCTCTATTAAAGTACGTTGGACGTGCCTTCTATAATGCACACAAAAAGATACACAGGGCTTCTATTTTTATCTAAATCTGCTATTTTCATTAATTTTCCATGAAGGGATTTTACATTTTGTTAGTTTTTCATCTACCAGCTTCGAAAAGTGAAGTAATTGGAGCTGCATGTGTAAGAACTCCACACACATAATGAGACATTTCATTCTCCATCTTTTTTTTTCAAACTGTGACAAACAAAGAGGAGAACAGGAACACGCTTGAGTGCAATCCGATCAATTAATCACATCATACATGAGCTGGAAATCCTTCTGTCATAAACTGGAGTGTGTTATCCAAAATACCCTGAAAATATTCGTACACTTGCAGCGGATGGGGGGTAAAAAAAAAAAAAGATGAGAAAACTCTTACAGAGGGACGAGGATGAGAGAGAAGTGATTCCGACATGAGAAGAAGAGCATGATTTTTATTTTTGGTTGCATAAAGGAAGGGAGGAAGAGAAGAAGAGACAGCTTTTTGATGACAAGTGCTCTTGACTTTGTCTTGCTAGCTGACTTGAGTCTTCTGGGTTTTTCTGGTGAAGAGAGGTCCGGATCTAAAGCTGCTCTTAACGGGCTGCACTGACAAACTGAGACTCTTCAGACTTTAAAAACATATGTTCCAGGTGCATCCTTCGCACTGACTATTAGCAAACGTACTTTTTATTCCTTATGTTGAATTAGCTTTTGATTCTTTGCTTTCTGTAGGTGAGTATCGGCTGCCCAGAGAAGATGGAGCCCATCACCAAGGTTTCCCACATCCCTGCCAGCCGCTGGGCGCTGTCCTGCAGCCTTTGTCGTGAACACACGGGAACATGTATCCAGGTATGTTATCTCAGCAGGTTGCCTTTGAAGTAAACTGAATGTATAGTTCAAAACATGTCTCTACATACTTTAAGCCAGGGTCTGCAGTGGTTACCCTTATACATTTTTATCAAAATAAATTTAAGACATGAATCGGAAATAGTAATCAGATTTTTCAAAAAACTACCGTACACCCATTAAGAATAGGGAGAGTCGCACAATCTTTGGTCAGATTCCTGTAAACCTCAACCAGAGGATAAGACACAGAGTTTTGATACCAAATGACGTGGCTGTTCGGAGTGTTGTATCTAAGAAAATTAAGGAAAGTTAATTGGAAGGAAACAATATGGTTAAATATCTTAATGCCTCAAAGGAATTTTATAGGAAAGCCCGGCGGTGAGTTTGGAGTAGGTCGACCATATGTTTACTTTAGCTGAAGTCAGAAGTTTTAGGTCAGGAATCTGCAGTTTATTGCTCCAGTGCACATCGGAAATTTTGGCTGCTGATGGTTCCTGATAGGTGCGTTTCATTTACCTGGGCATGGCGTCACACCTGAGTAAACAGCATTCCAGCTAACAAAGTCATAGGAGTCATGAGACACAAATTTTGGAACGGCCTTGTTTTGTATCTGCAGAGCAGTCATCATCCCAAACTGTGAAAAGTGATTCCCTTCAAATATTTTTATTTTTACATTTGAGAAGCACAAACAAGGTAAATGATTAAATCTTTTTTTTCTTTTATGTACAAAAAAATTACATGAAAAATACACATATATGACGCTCTTATGAATATTATGACCTGGCAGTTTAATATATTTTGCAGTACCTCCTACATTTGTCACCATGCTGGTTTTAAAGCCACTAGTTAACCAGACATGACCTGAGAAGCAAGACTAGCTAGGCTAATCACTCTTTCAAAATACTCTTTTACAGAGTGAAAGCTGCACAATACGCTTTTTGTGGACATTTAGTGTAAAGTTTGCCACTCTTAGGAGTTCTAACAAGATTCATGTACCTGCTGGACAAGACCGTAAGGATTTCATGATCGTTAACTGACCATCAAACAAAGCCAGCCCTGATCCCGGCCCAGCCAGTCTGTGATCTTTGTTGCAGAGAAGATAAGAACTTTTTTCCTTTTACAAATGCAACACCATGCGTATGACAGATGAAACATGTCTGACTGCAAAGATAAAAAATGTTTATCAAAAGAGACCAAGCCGCTGCATGTCCTCCAAAAGGTTAAAGAACAGCCGCTGATTTAACACCTTTTTCAGGAGCTTTTGATGATCTTTTTTTCCCGCCAGTTAACTCAGATTACCTGACCTCGGCTTCACAGGTTAATCAACATATTGAAAAGCTATTTTGATCCTTGTAGTTTTATAATTTACTTGCAGTGATTCATTTATGTATTTTGATTTCTTTAAACCAAAATCATCAAAATTAGTAAATGCCTCTCTTTATCCATGTGTATAATCTAGAAGCTCGCCTATATGAATTGAGTTACTGACGAAAAAAACCCTTTTCGATCGATTTTGTAGACGCTGTCTGGAAATACCCCTGCTTTTAAGACTGCGACAATAATAAGTTAGTAGGGTTTACTCTGTCCGCCCTCTTCTTGTTTGCTTATTGTTTAAGATGATTTTAACAAACTGTCATCATCTTGGTTTTTGTCACAGTTTTAATCTGTGGGGGCGATGCACTGTCTCATCAAAGGGATTGTTTTTTCTCTTCTGTTCTCCTCTGGGCTCATCAAAGAAATTAAAAAAACATGTTGAGCACAGCGTTTGTCCCTCTTAGAGCGACAGCTGCTTGATTTATTTAAGCGTTAGGGCTCTTCTCACTGTTCCATATCTTGTGCAAGCTACAAGAAACATCCTCCTCTGGAGGTAGGAAGAATAGCCTGAAACTTGTCACTCTATTTTGTAGTGTGACTCTGTTCTTATTTGACTAACAAGTTGTGAATCATACCTTTGCAGTGTGGTGTAAAATATTTCTATAAGCTATTTTCTTTGGAGCTAATACACCAAAAAGCTTTATTTGTGTTGCTTACAAATTCTGTACCAATCTGTCAAAGCCACAGTCTTGCTCTTGATTAAGGCAATATTTAAGTTGGTTTCTGTTCTTCCAGTAGACCTTCGCTCCACCACTGACCTCACCCTCTTTAAGGACATGACTTATTTTTTCAGGCAGACTTGTGATGTCATGTAGTATAATGCTGTTTTTTTATTTGTTTTTATTGTTGTTTCAATTGATTGATTCTATTCTTCTATTCTATTTTTCCTTGGATTTTTATTGTTATTGTTATATTATTTTATTTTTGTTAAAAAAATGGTATAGGTAAGAAAAGAAAAAAAGTTACGATATTAGGTGCGACCTAGGCCTGATTCGTTGGTCCCTCTTTTCTCTGCTTCCTTGTGACTTTTAGCATAGTTGCCAATATTATTAATGTCCTATTTTGGATTTACCGCTGTGAGAGTCTGTCCTACTCGCTAAATATTGCAAAAGCAAGGAAAATAAACAACTTCAGAAACATACTATGAAACATTTATTGCTCTCAAAACCTTGGCGGTATAAGTATTGTGGATATGGATATTGCAATGACGATATTTTATCCAAATATATATGCATGGGGCTTGCCTTTTTTTTCTGTGTATGCAGGGGCTCCTAATCCAGGTTCCTCTCACTGTCCAAAAACTTGAGTGTTAGGTTAATTGGGCTCTTTAATTTACTCCATCTCTCACCCAATGGCTGCTGTAGACCAATACCAGGCCCACTATAACCTGCCAATGACTGCTATTGTTTCTTATAACCATTAATACTGATAATCCATGACAATTTTTTTTCCATATAATAAAAAGGCAAAGAAGTTAAACCTCCCAGACTTTTTTCTGTTATAAGTATCTGAGTCTTAAAGAAAAGAAATAGGTCACAGTTGTGAACTCCAGAATCGTCAAAATGTCTTTCAACTCAGTTATAGTTTTTAAGTGCACAACATGAACAAGCTGCAGGGGGCACAAACAAACCACTGACCCCCAATAACCTACTGTACAGCTGTTAATCAACATAATATTTTTGCTTAAAGGAGTCGTTCAGGTGCATGAGCCTCGCTGCATGTGTTTATGAATACTTGGAACATACACATGCTGGATGCACAGCACACAAGTTGTTTGTGCAGCCATGGGACTGTTTGCTTTGACCGTACTGATGCTGTAGATTAACTGTGAGCCTTTGAGCCAGAACTGCCCACAGGGAGGGAATCTCACTCTCATGTTTCCATAACTGGCGGCAGCTGCGGCTGTACAAACACTCTTACTGATCAGCTGCAGCCTCGCACACATAGTAAAGATGCTGATGCTACACGGCAGCGCCAGCAGCGGGAGTCTTTACAAGGCCATAATGAAGTGGGAAGGATTTTTATGTTATAAAGGTTTCCATGTCAGAATAGATTTTTTTGTATGTATCTATATTAAAAATACAAAATGCTTCCTGCAGCATAATTTATATTCCATAATAGCTGCTAAATTAAAGTAAATGTTAATTTCTTTATAATATATTTGACTTTTAAATGTAAAAATTGTATAGTGTGCAGTTTAAACCAGGATATCCTAGAAAGACTACCTCAATTAATTATGAAACCACACTGTCTAATTTTAAAGGCTTAAAAACAGATTTAAAAATATTTTACTACTTAGTTCTCTTTGAAATAGTTTAAATGTTTGAGTAAGATGCTAATTGCAATTTCCACACAAGATGCAAACTAACTCTTAATTCCTTGTTAGCACAATTTTCCTTTTGAATCAAAGACTAAATTTGTTTTCCAACCTCAGCATTAAAGCTAGAAAATTATTTCCAGTATGGTTTTCTTCCTGCTTATTTGAATCTGGTCTTTAGGTTTTTCTTGAACAGACTTTAAAAAAAACAACTTAAAATACTGTTCAAGACAGACATAAGAACGTCTAAATTAATCTGGCATTGGAAAAGCGAATAATCTAAGGTGATACGTGAAGTCCGACACTAGTATTTTATGAGTTTGTTTTGATTCCTTATATTTACACAAAACTTCTATTAAATAAAAACAAAATCCCATTTTTTTTTTCCTCTCCAGGATGGGATAGTGCTTGGGTACCAAAGCTTTACATGCGAACAGCAAAACAGATGTGAATATGTGCTCCAACAGCTGTGGTCTTACATTTTTAATGGGAAATGTAATTTTGAACACTTGCTTAGGAGAGTAAACATTTCTAAGGAATCCTGTTCATATACAATCTCTAGTAACAGCAAGGAGACGGCGCAACCAAGCTTTACCATTGTTTAAAGAGCATTAGCAATTTAGACAGGCCATATAAAAACAGTAGAATAAAAAAAAAAAGATGAGATAAAATGATCCAGTGATATTCAGAAAGTCTTAAAACACTGTTACTGCTTTTAAAAACGTAAGCAATTTAAGTTGAATTCAGTTAATTTATATAGTTACAGTTAACATGGCTCAGTATGAGCAGCAGTCTGCCATGACCGACTGAGAAGGGATTAGAGAAGACGAACAAAAAAACCCAAATAGAAGCAGAAAGGCTGATTTACTGAATAACTATTTTATGCTAAATATCCCACTTCATGAAGGTGTCACTGCAGACAGAATGCCCGACGAGGCACACTGTCTTTGAAGAAAAAAACGCTGAGAAAACATAAAGTTTACAGACCCAATAACAGGAAACAATGCAAATTGTAATAGAAAAAGAAAGTACCACAGTGAGGAAAGCTTGTCAGATTGTCCTCCAGCAGCCTAATCCTATAGCAGCATTATAGAAATAGAAAGGTAGAGTCAGTGAGAGCTGTCCTTCTAGACTGAATCACCCCGCTTGATGTTTTTCTGTTTTTTCTTGTTGTTGTTGTTTTGTGAGGATAGCATTTCATTTGGTTTTATGATTTAAACCGATGCTGTTCTACCAAAGGCCGATCAAACACAGAGATGTTTGATTCAAATTGTGATATTAAATCCAGACCTGTGGAGAAACGTATGAATAAATTCAATGGAGGGCAGCATACAGTAGTACAAATATCGGGCAAAAATGTCAAATACACTTAGGCATAGTCGTACCATATATATTAAATGACTAAAATAGCACTAACATACAATTCTTTCGCACTACACTCATGACAAGAATCACGTTAATATTTAAAAATAGAAAACGATTGAATGAATTCTCCCATCACACTACTGTTTTGGAATGACATTTTGATGGGGCATAAAGATATGCTTGGATAAATAAAGTTACAGCACAGAACCAGTTTTTGATCAAATATGTGGGCATAAGCACTGCAGCCTTCAGACAATTGCTACTCAAAAACCTAAAAATGTATCTAAAAGTGACACTGATGCCAAAACCTTTATTCCAGTCTATTTAGCTAATGTTTACATAGTCACTGAAAGACTGATAGATGGTTCGTCCTAAGATGGATGGTTGATCTTTTTTTTTTAAAGGCATCAAAAGTAAACATACTCCATGATGATGTAGCAAAACACTGAGTTCTACATCTATGAGCTGAGCACACATTTGCCTTTCAAGCTATGGCCACATCAAATGAGACACACATACAATTAAAGGGACTTTAATTGTACGTGACTTAAAGGCAGAAGATTACTGATACGAACCCTTGAGACACCTTAACCACCACCTGCTGGGGGTGATCTGAGTGCCCAGCGCCACTGTTTCTATGGCAGCCTCGCAGTAGGCAGTTGTGGCTAAATTGTAGTGTATGACCATCGGTTGGTAAATGGGTGAATGATTGAATGTAGTGCAAAACACTTTGGAGTTATTATACTTGAAAAAGCGCCCTCAGACTCCTTTTATTAATACCTCAACTGTATTTTTTTATGGTGAAACAAAAAAAGATGAACAAGTAGAGAACAATTATTATTATAATTACTGTTTAACTGCAAAGTTCCAGTGTTATTGTTTAATGTAGTGCTTCTGTGACACCAGTGGGGGCCAGTACCAAAACACAATGTGTTCTTGTTGTGCAAGAGAAACTGTGGAAGAAACTGTTAGAAAAAGTTGAGCTAGTTGAAAAGGGACTGTAAGTTGTTGTATACAAGTTTTCCTTATTCGAAGTAATCAATCTTGTTTTTTTCACACAAAGCTGTTCTGCAGTGTAGTAAAAATATAGGTTGTGGTTTTTACAAACCAATAAACACCTCAAACCACCTAAGGTTAAGCAAACATGTTCTCCTCAATAAAATCTGAAGATACAATGTGAGCACTGACTAAAAAGAGTAAAGAAACCAACGCTAGAATAGAGCACGTACGCGCGAAGCAAAATAGGTATTATTTGCAGTGACGTGTTTCACACCTAATCCCACCAGCTCCATGCTTCAACCTTTTGACAGCAAATAAGTGCGAGCAACTGCAGCGGGTTACTTCTGACACTTTGTCATAAATAAGTGACTCTAGATGGTATGCATTTGGTTGCTTGCCCACTTTTTAACATGATGCATCTCTTGTTTTAAAAAGCTTCTTCTGCATCATCTATGGCTTATAATTCTATGAAATAATGACTTTGTCATAGAAATATCCATAAAATTAGATCTGCAGTCAAGTTTTTTCACCGGAGAAAAATAAATAAATGGCAGTGAAAACAGTAGAGGAGTAGAAAGCTACATATTTAGACGATCTTTTTCCCCTTGTGGGATTAGTAATTATTAAAGCCCACAAATCTACTTTAAGATCTGGTTAATTTAACCGTCTTTAGCTTACCACTCTTCTAAAGCATTTGTCACTCAACTACGTTCACATCTATTGCACTTTAATCTTTGTGAAATTTTCAAGTCTGGTTTTTGCCTGTGATAGTATAGAAACTGCCCTAACAAGAATAGCAATGATCTGCTCATTGCAACTTTCTATCCTTTTGGTTTTTATCCTCCTTGACCTGAGCGAAGCTTTAGACACCATTTCTCACTTCACAGAGATAGAGATAACATTCATTTTCAGTTTTAATAAACCAGGCATTTTACCCATCCACTTCGCAATTAAAAACAATTCTGTGTTTGCTCTAAAACATGAAAAACCAACACATTGTTTGTTGTTGCAACAAGACAATTCAATAAAATATAAGAAAAGAAGAAAAAAACTGGGAGCTTTGT
Organism: Orestias chungarensis; assembly: GCA_032876305.1. Classification (NCBI taxonomy): domain Eukaryota; kingdom Metazoa; phylum Chordata; class Actinopteri; order Cyprinodontiformes; family Cyprinodontidae; genus Orestias; species Orestias chungarensis. Next base: position 1,091,166 of record JAVLVB010001306.1, read on the forward strand.
AAACAAAACTGGTCTCTTTTGCACTGAAGTCTTAAATCAGAAAGAAGAGGAGATTTATAACATTTTAATTTTTGTGAAAACCCCAGACGAGTTGTTTTCCAGTGGAGTATTAGCAGACTGGAAGTTTTTGTTCGTCACTTTTACAAAAATGCAGCGCAGAGCCCTTCTGCTGGAAGTTGAACTCATCTGACAAGAACAAGTACCAAACCTGCACCCGCACCCAGCGGCTCGCATGTTCACAAAAATGTTCGTGAACACAGCGCTAACAGCACTTAGCCGCAAGTGCTCGCGCAGGCGGAATCACACCATGCCTGAGGAGACGCAGTGGGAGGTTGCCTCTTTGTGTGACCTGTAATGGATAGTGCTGAGAAACACTCACACACTGAAACCATCAGAACTTACCAAAATACCAGCAGCAACGGGGGTCCTGTGTTTGTTGTGACCTGGTCTCTTTTTCTGCTTTGTTGCACTACTGTCGTCACATAAAGTGAGAGAAAATGGGCAGAAAATTACACTTTGAAATGGTCAGTGAAACATGTTTTTTTTTTTGTGTTTGGTTGTTTGTTTCCCTCCCAGTGCTCCATGCCCTCCTGTATCGTGGCCTTCCATGTAACATGCGCCTTCGACCACAGCCTGGAGATGAAGACCATCCTGGCCGAAAACGACGAGGTGCGCTTCAAGTCCTTTTGCCTGGAGCACAGCTCCACCAACAGCAACCCGACTGGCGTTATCAACGGTAACCACGCCGTCACTTTGGCCGCCAACGGAGCACCCAGAGCTGACTGGGCCGCCGGCTCTGAGCTACGGCCGGAGCAGCACCAAGAGCTCAACAGGTGCAACGATTTGGAGCAAAGCAGGGCATCTAGCCTGGTTTCCGTGTCCGCATTGGAGAGAGCCGAGCGGGACCAGCTGGATAGAGAGAAGGTGAGCCAGAGGAAGCAGAAGCTCCAGGAGTTGGAGGATGAATTTTACAGACTGGTGGACCCAAGTGACATCGCCGAAAACCTCGGGCTGCCACTCTTACAGGTATGCTAACATGCTGGGAAAAACAATTAATGTCAGTCAGCATCCGCCAGTTTCAGAAATAACCTCCTCTTCAAGGCGGTGAGTTAGGACTAATTACGAAGCGTTCATTGTTGGGTTGTTGAAACGACTCTGTGATGAAGGGGTGAAAATAGCAACACTTGTTCGCTCAAAGAGCCAGGAAGTGTGCAAACACTACAGGCTCAGTGGGAGAGTGATTAAAACTAGAAGAGTGTCAGCTGGTCCGATAATGCCAGTAAGGTACTAATGTAAAGATCTATAAAACATTAAGTTACTGGTAATTCTAGTTTAATCATTTTACAGAAGTTTAATGTAGTTATTCCATGAGAAAAGCCAAAACTTGCATTTTTAATAGTGTCTATATTTAAAATTATTCCCTGGTTTATTTTTACCTGTGTTATTAAGAGGTATTTTGTGAAAGGTCTAAAGAGCTTATAAATTAGATGATTGTCATGAGGAAGATGAGAGACACCAGACCCAACAACACGGACGAGATAAAGGCTGTTGTTAAAGCAACCGGGGATTACTTAACACCTCAGCAGACCCACAGACTCTTCGCCTCGATGTGATTAAAGCCCTGATTCAAAGTCGTAAGACTTAATAGATGTCAGGCTGTACAGTTTGTGCCGCCGCAGACATCAAATCACAAACATCTAACAGAGATCCATTTATTAATGGAGAACGCATGCTGGAGTTAATAATTAATAAATACGGGACAAAAAAGGAGACGGCTCTGGAAGCGTTCATGGCAGGAGGGGGGGAAAAAAGAGACATCTGTTTTAGCAACTGTGAGACTACATCATTGGTTTGTTTTTTTACAATGAAATTTTGTATTCAAATGTTAAAATCACAAACTGAAACCTTTTTATACTCTCTAAGGTGTAAATAATATTTCTGTTTTACTTGACTCTTGACATTTCAACCTTTTTTTTTTTTGCATGGATTAACTACTAAATGATGTTGAAACTTTATAAATGTAATCAGGCTCCTATATTATCTAAGTAGAAAAAAGTCGCAGATGATTTAGTAAGGTTTTACTATATGTTCAGAAAATGAAACTTCTGTTAAAACCCGGACCCAAGCTCAGGGCTTGCCAACTTCAGCCCTTTAAAGATACCATCCAACAACTTTTGGATGCACCCCTTCTCCAATGCACCTCAAGCCAATCAAAGGTTTGACGGCGTGGCTCCTGATGAGGATTTCAGCGTTGGATTTAGGTGGGATAAAGAAGGGATGCGTCTGAAAGTGGCACGATAGTAGCTCTAAGGGGTCTGGAGTTTGGCATTCCTACTCAAAGCAACAAAAAAAGTTTATATGGAGGAGCTTTGCAACTTACTGTTAGTAGAGGACACTTAATCACAAAGTCTGTCAGAGAGGACAATAAAGTACAGTAGGTACGCAGAGCTGCACAATATTTGCAGTTTTTATAATATCACAATCACAAAGGACTGCGTGGATGCAATTCATTGTTGGACATCATATATTTTTGATAGCTGTGATGCTAAAGTGGGGGACCTTGAGGGACATTTCCATGAATGGAAAAGTAGCTTAACTCTAATTGTTATTAGCAATATTCAATATCACAGTCGCATGTTTTACTGAAATCAGTGCAGCTCTTTAACTGAATAATATTTCCACCTACTCATTTTCCTTTAGTTTTGTTTGTTACAACCAAGATGTATCAAAGCCCAATTAATAAATAAAAAAAACTCATCTTCGACATGGACAGACTTTTCTCTCAACTGACATTGAGCTTGTATAAACTCATCATCCTCATTGTGCTTTGAAATCCCAGTGAACAAAAACCGTCTCATCAGGCAGCGTTTCAGTCTGCTGTAATTAGTTCTGTGACAAGAAACGGGAAAGAAAGTCCAATTAAATTAAACTCTGACAAGTTAAAACATAGTTTATGTGAGTGGTGAGAGAAGGCCATTACACAGTTACATGCAGACATATGATATTTCCAAAAGAATACATTTTAATTAAATGTTAACAAATTCTAAATTTAACAATAAATTTGAAATTGTATTGTTTTTTTACTGTGTGGGAGCTGACCTATATACTAGTTTCTGAATAGTTGCACAGCTCTCACTTTCTTCTTTGCATCCAAACGGCTCTCAAAAGACAAAAAAAACCCAATATAAATGCTTATTTACTTTCTAGGTGGATTTTTTATACCAGTTCTGGAAGCTAAAGAGGAAGGCCAACTTCAATCAGCCCCTGGTTACTCTAAAGAGGAACGAGGTGGACAACCTGGCCCAGCAGGAGCAGGACGTTCTGTACAAACGACTCAAACTCTTCTTACACCTCCGTCAGGACCTGGAGAGGGTGAGTAGGACAAGTAAAAGTCTGCAATGTGGCGAGTATGAGGCCTATGTGTGCAAAGGAACACTGCTATTCCTTGTTAGAAAGGAGGATCGTGTTTAAAGTGTTACCAAAAAAGGAAACAGTTGTTCTTTTTGCACAACGTGACATTTTTGGCTTTGTTGGTTGGGAATCAGAGGATGGCAAAACAAATACAAAAACCATTTCAGTCTTAGCAAGCTGAATTGGGGACTTAAATAGTACAATACAGGATTTAGATATTTTCCCCGAGTTTATTTACCGTAATCATACAGAGTTCTGGACAAATTTTGAGTTTCTACCCATTCTGCAAAACTTTGGAAAACATTTAATCTTTAAAACCAAACAAATTTCCCTCTGATGGGGTAGCATGCCAATCCTCCTCTCGTTACCCAGTTTCTCAGATAGATGAATCCCCAAGTGTGTAATGTTGCCCTGGCTCATGTTTACAGTATGATCCTGTGCTAGTTGACTTGGCATTTTCTGCTCTAGAAACCTTTTTCTGACCTGCAGTTGGATTATTCACCAGTTAGATTTGCAGTGGACCTCTCAGAGTCATAATCAGAAATCTCCCACAGTCTTTGAGTTCAGTGCGATGGAGATAAGTGAAGGTTGATGTGTTGCGTTTTACTTCAAATGAATTTTTTTAATATCATTAAGGCAATCCAAAACAGCTTTTTATCCTATGGTTACCTCTAAGGAAACCTTCATAACCACTTACCAATCAATCTTCTCTCAGCAGAACTTAGACTAAACATTCTGGTTTCTGTTTAATATTTATTTCCTCCGCTTATCTGCCATGTGTTTCCATGCGGTCCATTTACCCTGCTCTGAACGGGTTTGGTTTAACTCTGCTGATTCAATTTGGCTCACAGTGGGGCAACCATCTGGCAATTAGGCTGCTGCGTTTCCACCAGATGAATTGAAATTTTGCATCAAAGTGAAAAATAAACTCCAAACATGGCGCATAAATAACTCTTTTTTTTTTTTTTCCTGTTTCTTCTTCCATCTCATCTCTGCTGGGAAGTAGGTGACCTCCATGAACTCTTATGATTCATTTGGTTTCTGAATAATAAGTCCTAGCATCTACATAAAATAAGAAAGAAAATAAATCTAAAACCGGCTTGACGATAGAAAACAATGTATTGGTGTGGACAGCCTGGTAAAACAACAACATATCAAAGGTATTTAGGTTTTACTCTAACTTATCTAAAATCATAAACATATTTCACCACAGACATTTTCCTTATGTGGGCTTGTGTACAGTAACTGTAGCTACACCACTCTTCCGTCCAGCGGTCAGGTTTTATTGATCGTTGCAGGCCTTGCTAACCTCCTGACCAGTCAGAGTGTCCATCGAGTCCATAACTCTTCTCCCTCTGGACCGGCCGTTATTGATGTGTGAGTTGTGAGGTGAACCGTACGACTTCAAGTCTCTAAAGTCACCTGAGTTTATCCCATCAATAACCGGTTGAACTGCTGATTTAATGAAGTCTTGACAGCAAGCCAAAAGGCTGCTTGCATTAACGTGGAAAGGAATTATAACTTGGAGACATTAGCTGTGTCCGAATTCAGAGAGTGAATCTTTTTGGCTGGATATGCTGGTAGATTGTGTCAAACCGCAACGACGGGTAGTTTGAAGGGTACTTCCAAAGACTGGTCCGGTGTATCCTTCATGCCCCAACCTGATTGATTCATTGTGTGCCAGTGCGTGCTGGTAAAGAAGTGTTGGAGTATGGAAGAATCAGCTTTATTGCCAAGGAATGTGTTTGGGCATAGTTACACAGAGGCAGCTAATATGCATCACCAATAATATATTGAGATATGACACTTGAAATAACATAAGATAAACCTTTACATTGATTTTAGGTGAGAATTTCAATTATCCTCTCAGTTTATTAATGTATTGCTTAAGTGTAATGTTGCGCTTTCATTTTCTGTCGGGACTTCAGGTTCGGTAACCTGGAGGCAATGCCTGTCTCATGGTTTTTCAAACTCCAATTGGCTTTCCCCCGTGACTGTAACTCAAACACTGGTTTATTTCAGAGAATATATAAAGGAGATGTTTGGTTTATTGAGTTGTTTTATTTAGCTGAGATTAAGGTTTGGACACCTTATGAAATAGTTTTATTTAGTTGTAAATTGTATTTATTGTTTAAGAAACAGAAAGCCAGTGCACAAACCTCTGCACTGGACTGATATGTTTGTATTTCTTGGTTGTGTTAAGAACTCGAGCAGCAAAATATTATAGAAGTTCTGTTTGTTTAGCGAGCGCCCAGAGAGCAGGCCGTTACAGTAACCTAACCTGCTGGAGACAATTGCATGTATTAATGTTTCAAACTCCAGTTTACAGATTATTCCTTTGCTTCTGAAAATGCTTTTTAGGATGTAAATTATATTCATTTAATTTGGTTAAGTCCAGCATTACACCAAGACTTCTGACACTATTATTAGGTTGTTTCTTCTGGCCACAGACAACAATTTCAGACTCGTCTGAGTGTAACTAAAAAAATCTGTTCACTGTGCTCTCCTGCTGCGTTGTGTAACGGCCACTGTTGGTGACGTGTGGTCGGTTCCCAAAACTGGGCGTCAGCTCCAACAAAGGATTGGCGTTTGAAGGCATTCAAACCAAAGAGAGTGAACACCCTGAAGCTTTACTCACAACACAGTTGAGATTGTTCTACTTCATACCTTGATTTTGACCAAAATTACACCCTCTTTATAACAGCATCTTGGAACAACAAACTAACTATTTACAAAGCAAGGCTAAACAGACGCCTCCCAACACTCCCAAATCCCTTTTTTCGCCACTAAATCCATCAATCCTTCTGTTGTTATTTTATCCGCTAAGCTTGAGTCAGAGACTGACCTCTGACCTGGAAGGAGGTGTCCACCGTCGCTTCAAACCTAGGGGTAGCTAACCTGTTTCATCCTTGAAGGTAAACAGCTTTTTTGTTTGCTAAGCTTTCCACACGCCTCAAACTTTCTAAGGACGTAATGTGGATGGAAGTATTTTCTATACAGTACAATCAGTGTATGAATGATAGAAGTCTCTGTACAACATCATGGTACAGACAACCATTTAGATGTTAGTCTTTAAATCAGGATCTCAGGTCCTGTGCAGTAAGCAAATAATCAATAACCTTTTGAACCATATACAGTAAAATGTTTTGCTAATTTCAGGTAATATTAAAAAAACATTTTTGGTTATTTGAGAGTTTGGTATCATTAGGGCTTGTTGAGTGAAACGGTTTGGTCTCCCATTTCTTCCAGATTGAGTCACAGCCACATTGATTCTTGGTGCTGCCGGTAGGATTGATCTCACCTTGGTCGCATATTGTCCAAACGAGAGTTGACACCTCAGCGCTACTGATGCTGCCGGTTGTCGATAAGCTGGACAGGCTCCTTACACTTCATCTGTCTTCTTTACTTTTACTCCCAATCCTTTAACTCCCGTATGTCGAAGTTCGGCTCTCCCTCTATCCTACCTGTCCGTGTCACAAATCAGCATTAATTTATATTTTTAACCTTTTTTCTTATGAGAAACTTTAAAAATGATGCTCCAGTGAGTTAATATGAGACCTTCTCTATGAAGTTGAATTATTTTGATGTTGTATGTTTGAGAAAATATTCCAATCATCCCAGGATTTTTGCGTCAAATTGAAAAATCTTATCCAGTGCGACCATTCGGCATCCCTAGACCCCAACCCAATCAGGACCCGACTGCTGAACCTTCCAGCCCGCTGCTGTTGTGAATAAATGTGTGTATGTGCAGACATATTTGTGCAGGTTCTGGAAAATCCAGGGGGCTAAAGTCGGGGTGGATTAAACCCCCCCTCTCTCTCCTCTTCCTCTTTGAAGTGCTGCCAATGGAACGAATTGCACCGTGCTGTCCCTAATGCACTGGTGAGCTTTCTTCATCGCTGCACTCCCCTCCTCAGTGCTGCCCAAAATAATGAAAAAAAAATGTTCCTTGTCAATGTATCCATATTGCTCATCCAATCAGTATGCAGCAAGTCAAAGGCATGTGTGGCAAAGTGATTGGATATAGAAGGCTGCTTTAACATTATCTATTTGATCCAAAGGTGTACCTCTGAATACCTTGGAGGACATTGATGCTTTAAACTTAAAAAAAAAGATGTGTTTGAAATAAAATGCTAACGTTTTATTGCTATTGTTCTTAGGCAGCAGGTGATATTTGCATTACTCCTTCAGTGTCAGATTGCTTGTTGTTTGGCCTTGTAAGGAATTCTTGATTCTCTCAGTTTACGAAGCACACCAAAAAGGTCTCTTTAGAACTGGTGGACAGTTTAGTCCTCATATCTTTTGAAATACTTGACCTTAGTTATTTAAAAAAGAAAATGATAAATGCATTTTATAAACCAGTGGTTCTCAAACATAAACTCAAAAAGGACAAATGTAAGTGCCTTTATTGACCCTTGTGCAAGCATTTTTACTAATTCAGTTTAAAGGTGGTGCAATGATAACTGTGTCTGACGCACCAGGGAGTTTATTGGGTAACAATTAGTTTTGATTTATATTAAAATACCACTTTTATCTTGTATAATCGTTCTTAAATGCATAAGCTAAAATGCAGTCGTTCTCATCCAGCCCTAGATTAAATTGAGTGTGATTAATATTCATATTAATGTGTGTTAAGCTAGTTAAGAAATGGTATTTTGACATACAAAGCCACAAAACATAGAAGCATTTGTAACTGTTCCAGTACAATGAAACTAACAAGGTCAGATAGGTACAGATATTTTAGACAAATTCTTAGCAAAAACAATGTTTTTCCAAGAATGATGCTTCGCCTGTTGCAAAACAATATTGGTTTTGCTTGTGGCAGCCCACAGCAGTGATCAGAACAAATCAGAGCCAAAAGTGTCAAATACTAAAAGGCCAGCATGAGAATATTAAGCATAAACCTTTGATTTGTTTGGTTGGACTGGAAAGTAGCCACAAGATATGAAAAAATGTGTTTATGTTCTTCCAAGATATGCAACAATCTGCCAAAAGTTTATCGACTTGGGTTTCATTTTCCATTGAATACAGGAATTATGAAAATTAAAGTTATGCAGTTGTAAAAGTCAGAGGTGGAAGGTTTGTGGAGTAAATACTGGTATGGTAGATAATTTACCTTCATTTTTCCCACATTTATGTCCTAATGTTATTGCTAAAGTAATCATAGAATCACAGAATCATATATCGTCCAAGAAATATCCAAAACCATACAAAAACATGCAGAATTTTAACTTTATGTCCGGGCATATAGAATTTCAGAAATACATTTATTTTTGTTCCTTTTTGTTTTGGAGAGAACCAACATTTTAAAATTTAGCTCCCAGATAATCTGACTGCTAATGTGTTTGGGTTGATGTTGTTTAAAATCTTCTTTCTTTTCTCGTAAATGTCTCAGGTCATCAAAACTATTACTTATATCAGATAAAGATAACAGTAGGAAATGTATGAAGCATTTTTTTAAGAATCTTTCTGTAATTCATGAGCTGCTTTTTAAAAGCTGAAAACAAGCCTATGAACAGAGATTTACTGCAGAATCAACAATCGCAGAACTAAAGACGTGTTTGACCTGTCTTTTAAACATATTTTCAAGACATTTGAAGATGACAATGAATCAGACTAATTTAATTATATCTATTGGTTTAAAGGGCTATATGAATTGTTTTTGTAATATTGTATTTAATATAGTAATATCCTAGAGCGCTGGACTGCAGTAAATGTTGGCTAGTATGTTTTGCAGGCTGCCAAAAACTCTAAAGGTTTAATGAAGCAGAAAGCACAGATTAGAAAGAGGTGAAAGAGAAAAACAAGCACATATCACACCAGATTTTACAATCAGAAGATTTTCTAATCCAACCCTGATATGCTTTTTCTAAGGGCTCCAGGTTTCCAACAAACCAAGAAGAAACATTATCTACAAATGGAGGAAACACGGAACGGTATTGAACTTTCCAAGGAGAGTCTAGCTGATCAAAATTAACAAGAATGAAATAAAATTGTGCGCACAGTGTGAGAGTTTTAAGGCCAGAACCATCGCTGGTGATAAAGAAAAACACATTTTGAACATCCACAAGACAAAAGCAGAAATTTTGGAAAGATTGTGTTCCGTTATAACTTGTGTAAAACTGGCAGGATTGCCATAAAAAAAATGTTAGATAAAAGGTCAGAGAAATAGTCAGACACTGTGATAGGATTGTGATGCAGTTACTAGCTAAAGAGGGGTAAAGCAGGTCGAGAGATTTAATGCTAAAACACACAGCCCGTCACAGGACCTGATTCATTTAGGAAAGCGGGTATAAAAGTACCGTGCCTTGCAAAAGTATTCACCCCCCCCTAACTTTTCAACCTTTTGCCACATTTTAAGCTTTGAACATAAGGATATTGAATTGTAATTTTTTGTATATAAAGTTTATTTTATACTTTAAACCTTTTTTAGAAATAAAAAAAACTAAAAAGGGGAGCATGCAATATTATTTGGCCCCTTTGCGTTTTTACTTTGTAGCGCCAACTTTTGCAGCGATTACAGCTGCAAGTCTCTTGGTGTACGTCTTTATCAGTTTTGCACACAGAGAGACTGACATTTTTGCCTATTCTTCCTTGCCAAACATTTATAGTTCAGTGTTCAGCAGTTTTCAGCTCTTTAAACAGATTCTCAATGCGATTCAGGTCTGGACTTTGACTTTGCCATTCTAACACCTGGATAAGTTTGTTTTTGAACCATTCCATAGTATATTTTGCTTTATGTTTTGGATCATTGTCTTGTTGGAAGATAAATCTCCATCCTGGTCTCAGGACAGCTTCCCTTCCTGAATGGTCCTGTATTCTTTTCATCAATTTTAAAGTCTTCCCTGTCCTTGCTAAAGAAAACCAGGCCCACACCATGATGCTGCCACCACTATGTTTGACAGTGGGGATGGTGTGTTCAGGGTGATGAGCTGTGTTGCCTTTAGACCAAACATAACGTTTGATTTTGGTTTCATCTGACCAGACCACCTTCTCCAACATGTTTGGTGTGTCTCCCCATGGACGAAATTTTGATTTCAAAGGTGGGGGGGACGAGTATTTTTTTTTAACTCTTTGAACTCGCCGATAGGTGGTCCTGTGGTTTGTGTAGCTCTGAATAGGTCCAAACATCTCAGCCAGGTAAGTCAGTTTGAACGGCTTCTGGTGCAAGAACAACTTTTTTCACTTTCCCCCACAAGTTTACTTACCTAATATGACAGTATGGCCACATTGTTTTATAACGTACAAAAACCTTAACAGAAGTAAAAATACCTATCATAAAAAAGGAAAATATGTTGCTTTATATGTTTTGATTGAAGACCTGAGATGAATGTTTAACTTTTGTCGAAGACATTATTATAATTTTCTCTTTCATGCAAACTTAGTTGATTGTGTTTGTAGTCTGAGAACTTTTATTTATAATTCACTGATTAAAATATTCATCTAATTGAAATCAACTTACATTACAAAATAACTCAATTGTGCAAAAAAAAATAAAAAAAATAAAAAAGACCAAACAATTTATTGTAAAATATGTAAAATGCAAAAAAAAAGAAACTAAAATGCAAAACAAGCTTTAAAATAAAAAACCACTTTTACTATGACTACTATATATATATATATATATATATATATATATACACACACACACACACACTCCCCGGCCTTCCACTGCTTCTCCGTAAAGTAGTCCGTGTGCTGTGAGTTCTCCAGCGCCAGGTAGAACAGGTAGCGGCGCAGAAGGCGTATCACGCCGCCCGGCTGCGCCGAACACGTCCACGTGGACCAGTGAAAGCTGCTGGTAGAAGCCCACGCGGGCGTGACTGGCCGAAAAAAATTAGAAAATTATTTAAGTTCAGAGAAATGGCTTTCTTCTTGCCACTCTTCCATAAAGGCCAGATTTGTGCCGTGTACGACTGATTGTTGTCCTATGGACAGATTCTCCCACCTCAGCTAAACTCTGAAGATCAGTCTTCTCCTTGTTCCAGATGAAAGTTTAGAGGGACAGCCGGGTCTTGGTAGATTTGCAGTGGTCTGATGTTGAAAGCTTGGGAAGTCTTTTAGTATCCAAATCCGTCTTTAAACTTCTCTACAACAGTATCTTGGACCTGCCTGGTGTGCTCCTTGGTCTTCATGATGCTCCCTGCACTTTAAACAGAACTCTAAGACAATCACAGAGCAGGTTTTTTATACGGAGACTTGATTACACACAGGTGGATTCTATTTATCACCATCAGTCATTTAGGTCAATATACGATCTTTGAATGATCATTCAGAGATCGTCAAAGAACTTCAGGTGTGAGTTTGCTCCCCTGAAAGTAAAGGGGCTGAATAATATTGCATGCCCCACTTTTCAGTTTTTTATTTCTAAAAAAAATTTCATTCCACTTTACGATTGTGCTGCATTTGTTGATTTTTCACAAAAAATTACAATTTCATATCGTTATGTTAGAAGCCTGTAATGTGGCAAGAGGTTGAAAAGTTCAAGGGAGCCAAATACTTTGGCAAGGCACTGTATCTCATCAAGCCTCATTTTTGTCTCTTCCTTTTTGTTTTTTCATATTTAAAGCTAATTTAATCAAACCGTTGCAGTCACTCTTTTCCAACCCCGACACTGCGACCAGGGCTGGCAGAGCGTCTGATGGCACGTTGCCGTTCTATGTCCTGCCCTCTGCTCTCTAACAGTAAATACTTGGCAGCAAACCCGACCCGGCAGGTCGACAGCTCCACACCCAGGAGGCCTCTGAGCATGAATAGCGAGTACACTTATGAAACTGTCTTCTTAAGGAACGGCAAGCAAGAGAACAGTTTATTTTTCGGCTAATGTGTTAACTCCCTTTTTTTCCTTGTTTGACCCTCCACGCCACTTAATGTAGAGGAGAATCCATTGTTAAATTCATAAAGAAGGTAATTATGGAATTATTTCAGGGAGTAAGGGCTGAAAATATGTGAATAGAGGGCAAGGTTAAGCTTTAAGACGCCTGTTTAGGGACAACAGGTAAACTTTGTTGGTGCTCAGAGGCCACAGGGAAGAAAGCTGGTTAAGCTTTGGCAGCAAGTTACAATTTCACAGCTTGTTTGCTTTCCACAAACCTCCCCTGGTGCTTCTGTTTGAAAGGAACGGGGAGGAAATCTGGAGGCAGAGTAAAGAGAGTCTGGAAAGCTTGTGCATAAACAAGCTGGAGATTCTTTTTACAGGTAGGAGAAAATGTTTGTGTGAGATTCAAATACATTAAAGACGAATAAAGAGAAAAAATCAAATGTTTGGCTCTGTTAAACCGGTAGTTAAGATGATTAGACTAGATTAGAATTTTTTTGCTGTCTTGAGTTCAGAAAACTTTTACACTTTTTTTTAGCTCTTGAAACAATTTTTTGTCAATATAATCACCAGGAAATAAAATTTTACAGCAAGCAACCAAATACATGTCTCATTCAATTCCATCTATAGTCATTGTCATGATGAATATAAGTTAGGTTGGTTCAGATAATTTCTAGAGATGTGATAAACGGCAAGATTGCAAGCCCTTCTTTACCTCCCATTCGCATCATGCCTACAATAAATCCGAGCTGTATTCACAATAATGTGCAATAAATAATTATAGTGCAGGCACAAGTGCCATAAGTGTAACAGTGATACTGGAGCAAACAGACAGCATATCAACCCAAAGATGGACAATTTGAGGGATGCTTTGATTAATGAAGCAGTGCACAGTCCAATGTACAGCTGTTAGTATCTGGACAGAGGAGGGGGGAAACTGTTTAGCTTTTTTTCTATCAACATTACGCAAGTATTAGAAGAGGTTGATAAAAACAGTAAAATAAAACTGTCATTCTGCTAAAGGGGAAATGAAAACACAATTGCGGAATCAAGCGAACAAGTCATTATCTTCTCTTTTGCTTAAATTTCACATACAAATAAAGCAACTAAACAGGTTTGCTAAAAGGGTTTGGTTCTTTGAACACATTGCAACTTAAAAGTACAGCAGCTGAGAAGTAAGTCTCCGGTATGTTTCACATGAAGCCTAGTTAAACTAGTTTAGTTCACAGTTAAAGTAAAATACCTTGAATAAGGAACTGATTCTAATTGACATGCAAAACAGAAACAAAAGGTTTTTGGGGGGATTTTTTTCCATTTTGGCAGCCATTGTGGACAAAGTTTTTGTCTGAAGGAAGACTGCATTTGCAATGAGCACCAGCGCATAGCGTCAAAAAATCCTGAAATCCTGGTTGCCTGCAGCTGGATTGAAGTACATTTCTGTTACCAGTCTCTGTGTGAAGGATGAATAGCAAAACAATGTCATATAATGATGTTGAGAATAAGAAACGGGGGAAGTACATATGCCGTAAAGCACTGTAGCAGGATTCCTGCCAACCTCCTCAAAGTTGCTTAGTGCAAGTTAAAGCGATACCGACCCCCTCGGGTCATGACAGAGGTGTATTTGAACAAGCTGTAAGTCAACGTATAATCAGAGAAGTTACGAAAATATTTTATGAAGGTTAAAATGTTACTTAGTTTGGCTTTAATTTTTAGTTTTAGTCAAAAAATATGCCAGAAATGGATAAGAAACATCATTATATATCATTCGGATCACCTTTGGCGGTTCATTTTCAGTTCATTAAACTCTTCTGACTTATGCAGATGCAAACCCGTCGGCCCAGGAGTTGAACGTTCGCCCAGCCGCTCATCTGGCATCAAACCAGCCCTGCTGTTATGCAACATTAGACGGGGTCAGTGAGGGAACAGAGGTTTGGAAGGCGCGTCAGACACGCTGATGCTCAGGCTGATCTGTTATACGATCCGTCTTTCGGCTCTCGCCGTACATTTTCTGTAGTCACCGTTCTTCACTGAAACACCCATGTCAGCTTTTTAAGTGTGGCACAGAGTTGGTGCAACCAGCGAATCCACAACTGTGGAGATATGCGGTGCACACTTCCCCCTCATAGCTGGAGGTGTTGGGGGTTCTTGCAGCAGGCCAGACGGACTGAGCCATAAAGCAGACAGGCACACCCTGTTGGATCAGCATCAACCTGGCTCCCACCACACAGCTCTGCTTCCAAACCTAATGCTGGCTCCAAAATCCCTTCCTCTTAAGTCTGCTTGCTGTTTCCAAGATGCTTCAAGTTACGCAGAGAGCTCCAAGACATGTTTTTATATCTGTGTTCAGTCATTAGTTACTATTATATTTGGCCGGCAGATTAATTGTTTTACCAGCTGTGCAGGTCTCTGTTGCACATTCAAGAGTGACCGGGAAGTCGGTTCAGATTTGCTCCAGATGTAAAGTCTAGTATAATGTGACCTCCTGAGGGAAGCGGTCTGGTCTCCTCTGCACCTCTGTGCTCTGTATAATAAGCTGTTTTCTAAATAAACCTGCACTCGTAGATTCTAGATTTACAACCTTTTCGCTGATGGACTTGAGTAAATGTTTATGCTTGTGGATGGATTCCCCTGAGATACTTCCCATGTGTAGGAAAACCTCAACATTTTTTTTTATTACAAGACATATGTACTTTAAAAAACGTTCACGCAGAACATTGACTGCTCCGACACTGCACATAACTGTGTGACCTGCCGTAGTTTTCCAATACATTGATGCTAATTTTCTCACAGTTTACTCATATAACTGTTACAGAAACAGCTATATTTGTGACTAAACTGCATATGGATGCTTGGTTTTTAAAATGTTTTGCATAAAAATGATAAGGTTTGATGTGCATTTGGGTATAGCACCTTTATTTTGATAGCCCAAAAAAAAATTTCACTTAGAGGTCAAAGTTATAGACTGTAAGTAATACAATTTAAATGTAAATCCAGATGTTCTTTTAAGGCCTCAGAGGTTTGTAAGTGAAGGTTATTAGAGAATCTGCATCAGGAAGACAGCAGACAGGTTGGGGAGACATTTAAGGAGAAGTGTCAAAGCACATTTAGGCTATAAAACAATAAGTCAAACTTTAGAAAATATGTAGCAAACCTACAGAGAAATCCCCATTTCATCATCAATTTAATCATTTTTTCTACCGGCTAATAGTTGTGGACTACTTAGTGTTGGTCTGTTGCATAAAACAAATCAAAATGTGGAAAGGTCCCAAAGGTAGGGTGTGAACATTTACCCAGAGCACCGTATATTTAATTTAAGCATCAACAAAAAAAAGACAAAGCTGTTTGAACTGTCCTTGACATCCAGAGCTCACCTGCAGGTCTCTCCGTCCTACTCTTTGTAGGAGTCTATCTGCAGTTTCGATGATAAACTTTGCCCAGCTAAAAAATTTATTAGAAATGCAAGAATTCTCCCTTTCTCCTCTCTTTGATCCGCTCACACGTCTCTCTGGCTCCGTCTGTGTGAGCTGAAGGCAAGAACAGTCTTTGCACCTTTGCAGCCTCCAGCTCCATTTACACTGCTGGAAACCGCCCGTTGAGATCCGCTGCTGTTTGAAAATGCTGTGTGCCAAGCTTGAATGTGGAACCGAACCCCGGGGCGACAAAGTGCTGATCTTTTGGCTCAGGCCTTTGATATTGCTGTGCCACAAGGTCACAGCGCTGCCTTCCAGGTTACAAGGGGAGATCAAAACCGCTTAATTATGCCAACTACACACACTTTGGGAATACAAGGGAAGATCCCTGTCATACATGTGAAGGACAGCAAAGAGTTTTAAGCAAGTTTTTATTTCTTTACTACCACAAATTAATAGATATTTAACAACAAAATATGCAAGAAAAGTAATTGATTCGTCGTTGTTGAATGGCCTGTTTAATGTTATGCTGAAACTTCCTGTTAGTTTTGTGTGTTTTAAAACTTTCTAGA
Organism: Orestias chungarensis; assembly: GCA_032876305.1. Lineage (NCBI taxonomy): Eukaryota > Metazoa > Chordata > Actinopteri > Cyprinodontiformes > Cyprinodontidae > Orestias > Orestias chungarensis. The sequence goes on from JAVLVB010001306.1 coordinate 1,107,377, forward strand.
GGAGGACTTTCTACTGCTCAGTGTATTAGTTTACAAAGTGAGGTATGAAAATTGTTGGCTGATTTTCAGAACATGAGACGTGGCGCTTTACAAGAAAAAACATTTCTATGTAATTATCCCTACATTTCAAATAATTTGAGTTATCACACTGTGCTTAAAGTTCAGGTTATTATTCAAATTACTTCAAAAAGTTTTCAATCTAAAGAAATGTAACAGAATGCATTGATCCATTGATTTGCAGCATTCACTCATCTGTCAAGAGCATGCATGTGGGGACAGTGGGGAGAGCCTAAGGTCATGTCTTGTAGAAACATATTTGGACTGGTAAATTGGAAAATTAGCTTTTTGACTAACTGAGACTTGGAGGAACCAACTCTCACTCTGCTCCTTTCTAAAGCATCATTCAGTTTTAGGTGTTTAAAAGCCCATCTGAGTTCAAACGCCTATAGCAAAATAGTTTCTTTAAGACAGGGCAAAATGTAGTGTTCTCTCTGTGTTCAAATGCTTCCCTGCTCACTTCCAGTTCTTGTAGAAAACACCAGCTGTTAAAATTATATGTAAAATGTCAGACTACAGCCCGATACTGGTTTCTTATTTGCTAAATGGGTCGGTGATAAACTTTGAGGTGAGTTTCAAAGGTTCTTTGTCACTTCATTCATTAGCAATCGCTTTATAGCTGCACAAAGATTGCAGAATGTCAAAAAAAAAGGTTGACAAAGTGAATTTTTTATAAGCAGTTAGTGTTCTTCTCCATTCTTGTCCTCAGGCAGACACCATGAGGCTAAATCAGCTGCTGCCAAGATAACTCCTCTAAATCTCTGACCAAACCTCCAGCAGCTAAGCTGTGCTGAGAGGATTGCAGCATTTTACTTGGGCTTCTCCTGCAGCAGAAAACATCCATGTTTAGGTTTGAAGCTTAACTTTTGCATTACTTAAGGTCCCAGAGTTGGCATATAAAAGGCTTAAATTCAGTATTATGGGATAAATATGTGCATCTTTACAGAAGTAACAGTTTTTCTTTAAGCAAGTCTTCTACCTATGAACATCCATACACATCTGCCTTGCTTTAATGGGTTGATATTATGATGATGACTCTTTTAGCAAACTAGACCTTTGAATTTTATATTATTTTATCACAATACAAATAAATTACTGGGTTATCACGTGTCAATTTCAAAACTTCCTCTGGGCGTCTTTTAGGGATGCCTGTTACATGTGCATCAACATCAGTATCGGCCAATGTTAGGCATTTCTTTAATGTATTGTTTAGATAAGTAAAACCGGCCAGATATTGCCAACAGTTGTTTATTTCTGGGTTTTTTTTATTTGTCTATTCAATTGGGTCAAACACATTCAACATTGGTGGGGATTTTGCCGTTTGCGTTTGTAAACCGGAAGAGGATTGGTTTGTCCATCCAGTTTGCAGATAAGAAAACGGTTCTGATTATTTCAGGGCGTCTTTGTCAAGTTTAGAAGCGATCACTTGTGGAGGATATGTTACGGCAGAGTTCACTTCTGTCTGGGGAAAACGTTTTTCTTTGGCTCTCAGGGGAAGCGTAACCTCTGCCGACACATTCAGTATTTATTTATTTTTTACTTGTTTTTTCAGAGTTGCTGCGATATTTCTGCTGACATTTGCTGCCCACAAGCGTGTCTTTTTCCAGGCAGTGTGAAAGGGCAGACCGGGCGACATTTCATCCAGACAAAGAGCAGTCGAAGGCCGTGCATCAGTTGTACACCTCGGTAGCTGTAACACTTTTGTTTTGAACCTTTTAATGTCGTCTTAACTCTCATTCCTTTGTTACTCTTTAGTCCATTTGACCAACTTGTTTCTCAAGCTTAGATTTGTTAAACAACATAATTCTTCTTTTATGTCACACTATTTCTTTCTCCTTCATCACTTTTTCTCTCCCTCACCTCCTCCCCTCTGTGGATATCCTCACAGTACTGTTGCCCCTCTGATATGAGCTCTTCTAGATGAAATAAATATGAGGCAAGAGAGGCATAAATATTTATAGCCTCTCCGGCTGTATAATTCTGCACGGTAGTGTGTTGTTGCACTTTACGCGTGTGCATGCATGGATGTGAAAGGTGTGTGTGTGTGTGGGGTAAATATTTTCAGACCCTTGGCCAGTGCAGGTGCCAAGGTTGCTGCACAGATAAATAATTCACTGTAAGTTAAACCCTGAATTCGCATCACTTTAAAAAAGACAATGCGAGCAACATGGCAGCCGAGCGCAATCTCCACAGACTTGCAGGATTAAGTGCACACTTGCACCTGCACACGTTTGACACAGATGGGTTGTCATACAATAATCATGCATGAAAAGCGGACTGTGTTTACACTGAATCAAACTTACATATTCATAAGAGGAGGAAGCAACTTCTACATGCATTAAGTTGTACTAGTTAGGATGCCTGGCTGGATCCATGCTTGTTGCCACTTATGTTTGCCCATATTAACCATTTATTGTCTATTTCCTGGCTTTGCATTGCTGCAAGCTCAGTAGCTAAGTTACACCCAGACAGGGCTGCTTCAATAAGTAATGGGGGAGATATAAGCCCCCCTCTCCTTCCCAGTTGACCTAGGTCTTAAATATTTTACAGAAGGGTCTCAGAAACTACCAGCTGACGCAGATCAACCATAAAACTCTCTTCGCTGGACCCGACGTCCAGCGGCGCCCCCTAAAGTCCGATTTCATAATAATCTCTGAGAGTCGGTGAAGTCGAATTAAATTGCGTTTCTTCTCTCTGTAGGACTAAACGCTTTTCTGCAGCGTTAGCCTAAACATCAATAAAGAGATGCTGCACAAGAACTCTTTATTTTACAACCGAACATGATTTTCATCACAAGTGTTTCTCTTTATGGTGAGTGTAGCACAGCAGGTATAAATCCTCGTAACTGAGCCCCTTTCAGCCGCTCTTGAGTGCTTAAGGTCTAAAATAACTTTTATGTTGTACAAGGATAACTGCTTGAAAAGTGTATTTCAAGGGATTGTTTAATTTATTGAGGATAAAAAGCCATCCCATCATTATGGGCCTCTGTGAAAAAGTATTAGGCTCCTATTTCTTATAACTGGTTGTTTCACTATTGGGAGCAACACTTCCCATTAGGATTTACTGACAACTGGCATTCGGTGCTTTAATGTCCCCATGGAAATATTTCAGCTCGATCTCTGCAGTTTTTTGGGAGGTTTTCTACTCAGCCAAACAGGAGAAATCATTTAGTATGAACTGCCTGTGTGTTCATCCCAATGAAACCAAACTCAGTGGAAAATACAGGCAAAAAATAGAAAAAAACTTAATTCACGCAGGGTTACGTTGGTTTGCAAAGCTATTTTTCACTTTAAGAAATTAAATTTTTGTTTAACATCAAAATAAGTTTGACATGAAACATTTAAATGCTTATATTCGCAGCATTGTACGTACAGTATAAAATAGCAACAACAGTATTATACATTATTGCAGTTATAGTAATATTTATATATATAAACCGTATATCTCAATTCTGATATAAACACATGGACAAACGTTTAGATTAGGTAGATGTAGAGATAGGTTTCGCTTGGTTGTGAAGTATTTCTCACCTTTTGGTTGTTCAGTACTTTATAGAGTAAGAACAAGCTAATACTTACAATTGACCCCCAGCTATTAATTATTAAGTGTTTGCAGATTTATCTGTGGAAAAGTAGCTCTAAATTATTCACTCAAAATCTGCCTGTTTGCAGATTGTCTATATTTCTGTGATTTTCTGTAGGTGTTTGCTTCGTGAAAAGCTGTAATGCTATTTGAATTGGCAAACATTTGCACAGCAGCCCATCTAGGAGCATTTTTCATTTTCTTTCGCACTGGGTAACTGTACTCCCAATACTGGAAATAGAGAGGGACTGTTAAGAGAGGGAATCGTGACATCTGCTGTCATGTTAAAACAGTTTACTGCTCCCATTAATATATATTGTGGCATACTTAGTGTTAAATAGCATATTTGGAGTCTCCAGTATTTGCATTTTAGGTACCATTGGTCCCCAAGGCCTGCAAATAACAAGAGTCCACTGTTTAAAATATGATAATAATGGTCTTATTAATTATTCATTCCATCTACTTTCTACCTGTAGTACAAATCTGTGATACATTAATAGATGGGTATTGCTCCATTAGTTCCCACACAAACTGTATTGTTGTTTTGACTATGTTTCTTAAAAAGTAAAGTATTTTTGGATTCTCAGTTGGAGAAACCTTCTGACTAGCAGTACACAGCTGTCTGGCTGAACAGCTTCCATAAAGCTGCGGGGGGAAAAATGTAATGTCATAATAATGTCTCTTTCTTTGGCCTATTTTTCAAACTATTCAACTTTTGTGAACACAGATGCCAAAAGAAACATGACAATCCTGCTGCGTGCGATCGATTCATAATGAATATATGAACAGAACGCGTAAAAACAATCACTGTTGTCACTTAGAACTGGATCAGGACCAGCCAGTATTTTTTGTTTAGACGAAGCGCTGCAGAGGAATCCTGCAGCTTTTGTCTTCAAAAGTTTCATGTCAGAAATATTGATTTATCAATCTGTTGCTGTTATTCTGCTCTCGGGTTGTGTTTGATGTTTTTGAAATTACTCTGCTGCTAAAAGTGTATCCAAGCTTTCCCCTTACGATAGCCGATTGGATTTCAGAAACAATTCCCACTTTTACTTTTTATTTTACTTTTGTTTTTTTCCAGTACTGCGTTTAATAGTTGTCCAAATCTGTGTCTGCCTGTGTCTTGGAATCGATGCCAGATAACCATTTTAGATCCCATAAACAAAAGCAGAGTCTTACGCATATCAAAGCAAGATGCCTTAAAAGCTTAAACCACAAACTAACCGATAAATTATGGACACATGAATATTATTTGAGTGCAACTTTCTCCAGCTGTATATCGTTCTTTCCTGGAAGCTTTAGAGATTTGGTTGCAGCCATTTAAGGCACATGTTTTTTACCTGTTTTCCAAATAGTCTTTTGGGAGCTCATGTTTAATTGCTGGAATATAAAGCGCTTAAAAGTTTAAATTAAAAAGTTATGGTTATTTATTGTGAACTTCGTAAAATCAACCATTTTAGTGTTTTAGCTTGTGTTGGTTTAGCGTCTTTGCGTATTTTTCACACTTACGTTTATTTCTACTGCCATCTTTTCCGTTTTGAAGTGTTTACCAGCAGAACTTAATGTTTTCTGAGAGATTAGTGGAGAAGCTTGTGTTCAGTTTAAATCAAAAGCACAATAAATTGGAGCTAATTGGGAAGGTTGCAGAGATTACTGTCAGTCGAGCTTTCGCCGTTGCTGCCAGTAATCCATCACCTAATTTACTCCAAAGAGCTGAACGTGAGTTTTGATTGTGTTACTTTATGCTTTTATTTTGTCTTACCCGTTCTTTCAAGCCATTAGGAATAAAGCCTCTCTGATGAGCCTGCTGAGCTTCTGCAAACACATTCCTTAGACCTCCGCTTACCCCTCACCGATCATGTAATAAAACCCGGCTAATTAGGCCTCACACCTTGCTGTGTGAAGCCCTTATCCTGCTGCCGTGTGTAATTTAAATCCAAATACCTTCCTCTGCAACATTGTTTCCTGAGAGAACCTCTGCCAAACGTAAGGGTTAACTCAAAAATGCTGTACCGTTGGACTTAACTGACTTTAAAATTGGGAGGGCAGTAGATACCAGACAGCCTGATGTGAGTATTTCAGAAACAGCTGATCCCCTTGGATTTTTACAAAAGTACCTGTCCAGTTTGGAGAGAACAGTCAGAACAGGTTAGTTATGTGGATAAAAACACCAAGTTGATGTCAAAGGAACATAGGCAGACTTTGAGATGATAGAAAGGCAACAATAGCTGAAATGACAACTAAGGTATGCAAAATAAAATCTCTGAGTGTGCAGCAATTTGAACCATGAAGCATATTACCTCACCAGGTGCCAAAAAGGAAAATAAACTAAAGCCACAATTTGCATAGGCAGACAAGAATTGACATGGCGCCACCTGTCAGTCCGTCTGTTGGGGTTTCAGCAGTCACAATTTGACCTGAATTTAAACGCCCTCTTATCTGGAACAACAGAAATTTTAGCCTCCAACAACTTTGTTGGGGTTTAATATTGTAAATGTGCTGCAGTCACAGAGATTAGGTGGGGAAAAAAATAACGGAAAAAGATCTGTTAATGGTTGTCATTGAGGATTGTGTAATTCTAGCACCTGTTATCTGGAGTGTTTAGAAAAATTTTGATTGTGGGATCAGAAAATGACATAATAAATCCATCCAACCTTGTATCAATACTTCAGGCTTGCAGTGGTAATATACTAGTGTGAGGAATATATATTCTTTCCAACAATCTCATATTATACTGAATATAGTGAAAGCTTTAACAAATATGTAAAAAAAAAATTATAAGGCAGTTTACTTAGTTTATCACTTCAATATCATAGTCATGTCAGAAAATATTAAGTTTAAAAAAGTAAATGTGCAATTTCACTATTGCTGGACTCATCCTGGATTCCGACTATAGCGTGTAGTCACCCCAACTGAATGCCGCAAAAAGGATTAAGTTCACGTCATACACAACAAACGATTCTTTAAAGAAGAAACTTCCAAATGCTCATACAAGTCTCTTGTTTAATCCTGTCAGGGTCTATGCGTACGGTATGCGAGACGGCCAATCCATGCTGTCTGGATCCATTGTCAATTGAGATTTTTGGAGACAATTTAATCCCTCCACAAATCCTGTTTTGTTTGCAGACATGAAAGGATTGTCCCAGTAAAACCTCCATCCAATGGGGATGAGTTCTAAGGAGTAATAAGGTTTTCATCACTGGGATTTGATCTTTAAATATTTACTATTAGACGAGCTGTAGTGTCTACACACACACACTTTCTTTGCATTTTAATTAACCTGAGTGTGAATGCCCTCCATTTCTTTTTATCTTGACACGGATTGAGCATAAGGACTTTATAGATGGGGAGCAAAGAGGCAGGTGAGAGAGGTAAAAAAGGGTTGTTTTGGGGGCAACAAAGAGTGAAGGAAACAGGACAAGCAGCTGAAACGACAGCGTTGGTAGTGAAAGAGTAGAGAGACACAGGAAGGAAATTAATTCAGAAGGCAGCAAGAGGATTAGTTCACATGGAAGAAGAAAATTGCATAAAAGAAAGTGTAATTGTGAGGGAATGAAAGGGCCGAGATGAGCAGCGCTTGTGTCACAAGGTTTATGCAGAGTTTATTGTCTTGGCAGAAATCCAGACTTTGTCTGAATTCCTTTAACAGGCTTTTGTGGATATACAGTATTTTCCCATGTTTTATCTGCTTATGATTTATCTTGGCAAAGAAGTGATAAAAAAAAAAGATATTAGGTTCATGCATCAGAATCCTGTACCTTTCCTGTCCTGTAGGGGTTCAACAAAGCACTGTTCCCAAGCCTTTTAAGATTTAATAATGACTGTTATTAAATTTAATTCTGTTTATTTTACAGCGTCGATTTATAACACATCATTTCAAGGCACTTTACAAGATAATTCAGTTAAGCCCAATCATACACACATTCCACTTCATCCTAGTTATCGACAATTAACCAAACCAGCTTATTATTATTATTTGCTTTAAAAGTTTTGAATCTAAGGAAACCTAGTAGATTGCGTCGAGCATCGAGTCATTGACTTGCAGCATTCACTTCTTCTGGACCAGCAGGCAGAAACTGTAGATCATACCTCGTTGTGTTGGTAACTTTACAGGAATCCCTCATATTAAGCATGCATGTGGTGACAATGAAGAGAAAATAGTCCCCTTCATCAGGCAGAAACCCCCAGCATAACCAGAACCTGGCTCAGTACAAGTGTCCACTGCCGCGCCCAACTGATGGTTTGAAATGACAGAAAATACACAAGAGAAGCAGAGGAAGTAATCCAGATGTACTTTTGGAGAAAAAATAAAAGTTAGTAGCAGGTCATGAGTTACTGGCAGCATATCTCCTGATACCTAAAAGATTTTCCCTCCATATACATTTAGAAATTCTAGTAATCACCAGTAAACCTGCAGTATTAGTGAAACATGCTCTGTTAAAAACATATGGACCAGTCAGATCTCTGATATATGATGGAGCTTGATTATTAAGGGTTTACCATAATATGGAAAAAGGAGAATCGTAAAATCTTTTCCGGATCTGCCAGGGAACCAATGAAGGGAAAATTGTCTAGGACAATAATTCACCACTACCATGATAAAAATCACCTTAAATACATTACTTTAAAAAATTTTATATGCTCCAAAATTCTGCAGTTGATCACCGGTAATGGGGAGAACACTTGACATATATTTCAACGGAGAAGCTGTTGCCAAGGTCTTAAAATGGCCACACAAATATGGATTCTTAATTATAGTTGAAGGTAGTGCAAGTCCAGACATCCAGCCATTTTTTTATTTTACAACTTTCGGCTATTTGGGTAACAAGTCCATGACGGAAGCTCAAACATGCCTCTGACCAGTGGTACCTTCCTTTGGGGAATCCATTAATGTGTCTTAGGAAGAAGGCAAATCCATTGCACCTTTACCTTTTCATGATTCAGTTCTGTGGAACACAACAGAAAATTCTTTGTGGAAAACCTACATTTTCTAAAATATTTGAGGAAAACAAAATGAAGCCACTTGACATGATAGTGGCTGGAGATGGCAAAACAGCAAATCCAGAAGCTGCAGTTACTTTCCTGGGTTCTGATCAATTGAACCCCCAAAATTGGGGATAGGAAAGATGGTATGTATAGTTGTGCTAAGACAATGTCCTCCAGGTGTATAAATGCACATTTGGTGTTCGAAATATAAAAATTGCCAGCTATAAGCTATTTAGTTGTGTTCTCAAGTATGGAAGATTTTCCTTTTCATGCTTCGCTGTGCGCCTCAAGGACCAAGACACAACGCAATGGTTTGAATCTTGACCCTCAGGTGCAAATTTTTTAACAACACAAACTCAGACTAGAGAGTCCTACTGCTTGCCCAACTTACATAGTCGAGTAGTTTTGTGAGGGTACGTAGGTCTGCAAGTATGTCATTTTTTTCTATACTTTTGAGCTCCAAACCCTACGTTAGTTAATGTAAATAATAAATGTTATAGCCAGATTATCGTCTGTCCAGCAGACAGGACTCACACTAACTTCCTCTGTGATAAACATTAGTTCTGTATTATCAATCAGTTTATGCTACAGTTTGGTAGCATCTTCAATAAATGGTGCTAATGATATTTAACGTTTGCTATACTTTTCAAGTATTACTCCATCAGTCTGTCAGATGAAAGCCTATCTGTTTTGATATAATGTGGCTCATCTATAGAGTGCACCAATGTTCATTAAAACTCACCTCTAACTGTATGAGTGAGAGCAGATGGGTTTTAAACTGTCACAAACATTAAAGACAATCATGGATAACGGTTTTTACGTTGGAGCAAAATCAGTATTTAAGCCCCCAGTAACGAGGGAATGATATTAGAAGGGAAAAGGCACATAGAGACAAGAGGCCGAAGCTGAACATCTGCACTTTTGATTGGTAAATGATGTT
>JAVLVB010001306.1:1117041-1128336 GCA_032876305.1 Orestias chungarensis
TAATAAATCATGTAGTTTGTGTGTGTTTGTGCGCGTAAGTGATAGACTTTGGAGTCTGGGCTTGATTATGCCATGGATCCGCATGTGTCTGTTCTGCACATCAGGGAGGGCTTCACAAAGCTTCAGTCTTTCAGGCTGCAGCCTCCACTGTCTGTCTGCTGGTCTGACCCACTTTTTCCCATTTCCTTCCTTCTCACTAGTTACCTCTCTCTATCCTTCCTCTTTTTTTTTCGTTTCAGTCCAGTCCTCTTCCCTCCTTTATTTTTTTACATGCCCTTAATCATTTTTCATCCTTATGTCTCATATTGGGGCCATATGTTTTTTTTTTGTTTTACACCACATCTGATTTTGTGTGCTTGGCTTCAGGTCAGATAAAAAAAATAAAATAAAATGTTGCAGAATGAAGGAAAAGAAGATAATGTTGGTCTCGTTTTGAGTTGAGCGATTTGTTGATGTATGGTGTCTTCAAGAATTTTAGGACAAGTTTATTTAGTAAGTTTGACATAAAACAAAATTTTTCTCCCCAAAGATCAAAAACTGATATTTCAGAAAGTAAAACGTACTAATATTACCTTATCCTCATGAGTAGTTTGGGTAATATTTCAAGGCGTTAGATTTAAACCAGTGTCTCTAAAGTGGTTAGTGGGGGGTGCGCGGATGATTTCGATAGATTTTTGGTACCATTGTGGAGTCTGTTTGTAGTCTGTTGCGTTGACCCAAATCTCTATTTGCATGTGTGTTTATTTTAAATCCATATTTTTTCCACCACTGCGTAGCATCTAAAAGTTTATAAAATTAGAAACTGTTTTGCATTTAACTATGCATCTGCATAAATTATTCTTCAATTCAATTTATAATCAGGTCTAGTCAATAGATTATGGAAATGCCAAACGTTGGTATCTGGAGAGCTTTTTTTTTGTTTTGTTTCTGTACTGTTGAATAGGAGCACCAGGATACTTTTCATGAGATCTGACAGGTTGTTCTCTCTACAGGGAAGGATAAATTATGAAAATGATCTGCCTTCTTTCATACAGAATTGTAATTAGTGTAGAATCAGTAAATGTACCATTGGATTTTGTAAATAGTTTTTGGGTTGGGCCCATATAAATGAGAACCAAATAAAAGCTGGTTAAAGTGAACGCTTTAACAATAAACATTGAGGATCCGCGCTGTGAAGATTTTAATTGCTATCTGCTAAAACATTTACTTTTTCCCCTTTTTAAAATTGTTTTTTGGCTACATTTTATGTTAAATTTCTATAAAAACTACAGCCTTGAAGTAGATAAGAGTTGAATAGTTGTAGAGGTGTTTCTAAATAAATTGGAATATTACTGAAATGTTAAAACAACACTAAAGAAGTTTAAGCGTAGGTCAATTTTGGCAGTCAGTGTGGACAAAAGTGGTAATGTTTTACCTGAATGCATTTCCCATGAGGACCAACACATAGCGTCCTACAATCCTGATCTCCTGGTCGCCTGCTGTTGAATTGAAGTACATTTCTGTTTCCAGTGGCTGTGTGAAGGATGAATAGCGAGGAGATCATGTGGAGAAACAATGTCATATGATGATGTTGAAAACAAGAAACGGGGGGAAGTGACGTATGCCATAAAGCAGTCAACAAATTAGTTGTGGTTTTTCCTCAAAGTCACTAAGTGCCGGTTAAAGCAATATGGACCCCCGTCGGTCCATGACAGAGGTGTCATTCCTCTTCATTCATCTCTGATGATTTGCAGAAAATCCCACATTTAAGATATAAATAATTTACCAGAACAATAAAACATTTTATCAAAGACCTGTGGGCTTGATAAATCGTATGTTCAATACCTGCTCAAGGGTTATTTTCAAATGTTGCGTTTAATGTAATGATTCAAATTATGTTATAGTAACACAAGATAAGATAACCATTGTGGAAATTTCAGCTGACAAGGCAGCACAACAGTATAAATTAAAACTATATAAAATCGGGACTGGTCTATTTCAGTTTGCTGCTCTGGTAATGTGTCACCTAATGCCCGACGGAATAATGAATCTCCATATTATTGTTGTTATTATTATTATTATTTTGTTTTTTAAAGTAACCAACTAACTCTTGTGGAACGTTTCAAACCATTTGAAGACTCACATTTTTATTTTTATCCTATTACAACAGGGAAAACATTTCTTTTGGTCAGTGTTTATTGCGTTTTAGGGCAAATCTCTAATAGTTTGTAGATGTGATTCATGAAAAGCCTCTGATTCACTGCTATGCATCTGAAGCTTAGGCACAAAGGGATCAAACCAATCATCTGCTCTCACACATTACTTTTACTCCAGATTATTTCCCAGCCATGAATCTCGGGGGCTTCAACAGATTTACATCTCAGACAGTTTTAACTTTGGCTCTAAGGTTTCCAATGTTTTGAGAGACGGTATAAGGTGAGGGTAGCTATCCAGCTGGCTCTGAAAGATCATAAAAACAATTTATGGGAATTTTTCACAGGCCTACTCTTTTACAGTACTGGTCACTTGGGTGTCATATGTTTTACTATGCGTACAGTATATCTATACTATCCAAATATTTTAAGCTTCTTATTTTAAATGTTTATACTGGGAAGCTCCTTAAAACCAAACAACTAAACTCAATTAAAAGCAGCCTAAATGTTATGTTGGCTTAATGAAAAAAATGTTTCAGTTGTTTAGATGATAAGCAGATGAGTGAGACATGTTATTTAAAAAATCCTGAAATTAGAAATAAAACCACAAAAAAAATGTATTCCTCTGGCAGATTCAGCTTTAAAGTAATCTTAATTTTACAAGTATTAAAACTGAAAGTTATATTATTGATTTGAAATAGCTGGAAAGTGTTTTCACTTGGATCTGCTAGAGATTCTCTAAAGTGAGTTTAGGATTAGGGTGATGGCCACGAGGCCTTCCAGACTTGGAGCTCACCAGCAAAAATTGACAAAAAAAATATAACTAGCCTCATCGTTGAAGCAGCCACAGGTAGAAATAATTTTCAAATGTTTCTTCGTTCAATCTCAGAATAATCACATGAAACAGCCCCATATTTTTAGCAGTTCTGGCTTGGATAGTTCAACATTTAGCTGAAACTCAAATATGGCTATCACAGATCTAAAACAGCAACAGCTGCAGTAATAAACTAATACACAGTTTACTTGCACTTGAACTAGTCGTTACAAAAAAACATGTTGCTTCAGAGTTTAAATCCAACGGTTTTTATAGCCCATTTCTAATCTCATGTAACACATTAATACTAAGCTTTTATCATGCATTTCTATATCCACGGCCAAACATCAACGCAAACCTCAAGTTTAAATCTATAACAAGCTGTGAGCATTTATTCACATGTTCTCTACTAATCAATTCAGTTGGGAGTGCCTTGTTAGTGATTATCCCAGACTCTCCATATTGGTTTTGGGGTGATATTGGGCCAATTAAAGATCAATAATCCTGATCTTTAGCTGCTTACTTCCTCCTAGTGGTGTCTGTGTGTTTGAGGGCGAGCGAGCAGTCGATGATCCTCGTTAGTATGTAGTTCAGGTTTTTTAGTCAACACGCTGGAAGCTGAGGGTAAAATCAATAAACAGCTTAGCTGGAAAACAGACAAAGTAGTCTTTGTTAGATTGTTATTTTTTAATTTCGTTTTCTTTTTAAAATAAGTTGTACTTTCTGTTTATATTTGTCTTCAGACAAAGGACTCAATACAAAATGCTTTGCAGCTAGTTTAATATTTGAAAATATAAACCTAAGAAATAATGATTAGAAAGGTGTGTGAATTGAGTTTGTGATCGATTATAGATCTGATTCCTTACATTTACAGACTCATTTTTTTTATTTTTGTTCTCAGTTAATTTTTAACCTGTGTGTTAAACATTATGTTATATAAGTAGAAATAGAACCAAAACAATTAATGCAAACTATAACATTTCTATATTGGACAGGGTTAAAGAAAGATATTACTTATAAAGAAACAAAATAATTAACAAACAGACTTATAAATGGCTGAAAGATGAGCAAGCTGATTGATGAAGTGGCTAATTGATTGGCAAGGACCAATAAATGATCGGACGGGAGGATAATAAACCAAATGGATGGATGAATGATAAATAAATGACAGGGCGAAAAATGATTGATAGATAAAACGGTAGATTGACAGTAGAGCTGATGGATAGGTAATCCACTTATAGGTAGAAAGAGAGAAGATGGATGGGTGACTACATTGATGAGTAGACCTATTGTTGGATGCATGTATTAATTAATGGGTTGATAATAAAAAAAAGATAGATGAGTGGGTGGATGGTGGTACTCCTCCAGACCTGGTAACCACTTCCATGCTGTTAAACACAACAATTTAACCCTGATGTACTGATGTACGCTCCTCCAGCAGATGGATAATTGTTTTTAATTATCTTTTCCTCAATTACTGTGTTAAATCACATCTTTGTTCACTTGCCAAAAAGCAGTCATTGGGATTTGAATAGTATATAGCCTCTTTTTGTAGCATGACTGCTTCATGCCTGGTCTCAGTATGATCAGCTTGGCTTGTTCATACTATTACTGCCTGTTTGCAACCAGGTAAGAAACTGAACTCTATTAAAATAAACCACCTCTCCTGTTCCTTTAATTTTCGCCCTCTTGTAATCTCCTCTCTCCCCGCTCGGTCACATTTACAGTGTGAGGTAGTTGTTTTTGAAAAACGGTGCACACACTGGATCCTAATCAAAGCCAGGCTCTGCACATTGTGTCCCAGTTGGGAAGCTATTTTTATCCGCAGTTCTCTCACCCTCGGATAGAATGGGTCAAATAAGCCGGACCCAACGAATCCATCAAGATCGGCAAATAAACGGTGACCCTGAGGTGCTTCTCCACTGTTGCAGTAAACAAATAAACAGATGACCCTGGCCAAAGATTACTTCTTATAAGTAATGCAAACTCATACAGACCTTGTTCCATTTCAAGCTTATCTTTACCTTGGCTGGTCAGAAACACGAGTGCCAGATCCAATTTCCACTGTTGTTTATTTATTAGTGTAATAAGAATAATACTAATAATCTAGGTTTCTTTCTTCCTCAAAATCTAGCTTTTCCTATTTTTCAGTTATAAACCCACTATCTTGTCACTGTTCAGCCTTGCGGTCCTGAAACACAAAATGTGGTTAGACACATAAGCGCTGTTTCACCGATGAGAGAAACCTGCTTGGCACAAAGCCAGTTTCGGACTTGTTAGTTTGAGACTCCAGTATTCTGGCTTGGACCCAATTAATTTGTCTCCCTCCATCCTCTGTGCAGACACGGTGCTGCAAGTCTGAAGGCGTGCGCCCTCCTGGAAGTCAGCACAAAAGAGTTTTGTTATTTCTAAGATATAAATCCAAACAAAACCGCAGCCAATAAATTATTTCTCTAACAATAACAGTGTTCTGTTGGTCCTTGCATTGAAACAAATAAGGAGCATCAACAAGAATAATACCAAGCTCTAAAACTGCAGTATGATAAATTGTCCCTTTGAAAGCATGTTTTAAAGCAAGCTTTGAATTTCTAGAAAGATAAAAACAAAAGTTCGTCTTTTTTGTTTTGGTTTTATGCAAAATGACTTAAACAAAAATGAGACACAGTAAACAATTTGAGTCACTTATCATGGTTTGCATGCAAAACATGATAAGTGACTCATATTATACCATTGGTTTTCAACTTAAATCCTGGTCATTAAGCATTCATTTGATTAATGCCTGTTGGCGCAGAGATGCATCCAAAAACTGCAGGAAAGTTTTGAGGGCTGGAGCTAAGGAACGCCTTGATTTAAAACAAAATCTAGTGGGAAAATGTTTTTTAAAAGAAGGAGCAATAACTTGGTTGCATAGATGTGTCAAAACGTTATCTTAAATTATTGGACTTCAGCAGGACCTTGCTGAAGTTGTTTCATAAGATTCACATTTTTGTTTAAGCTTGCCTGGTCTTAATTTCCCTCTATATCGACATAGTGATGCTCCATAACCATTCAATCAGCCAATAAAATATTTTAGAGCTGCAAAAAAAACTTCAGACAATATATTTTTTTCCCCTAATCCTTTAATTATATGTAATTCCATTTCTGCATTTGTATTTGGTTCGGTTTCTGACTGTCCGTCTGAATTTTCCTCATGTCTTTGAGCCCGTTAGGACTAATTTCAACCATGCCACATTCTCTCCTCCTTCTCTCTTAGTCGCTGCCAATACAAAACAGTAACACATGCATTTACAACCACAGATCTTCTTTGAACATCCATATGTGCTCAACATAAACACGCAGGCTCGATTATTCAGATTACAGTTCTGATCTCCCTCCAGATTCATATTCAGTCATATAGCGTTCAAAGGACCATATGACAGTAATTTGGCAGCAGTGTGTGTAGAAACACGAGACAAGTCAGATATCTAAATCATTGGCAAAAAAATCTAGTAAAAAAAAACAAAAAACAAGATGCCCTCCAGTTTGCAGCCAGGATGAAAAAAAAAATTGGTTTAGTTATATTTTAAACCTAAAATCATAGAAGCTAACTACTGGGATATTTTCTGTTTTTCTTCTTGCATTTTCGCTTATGAAGATATTTATGTATGGAGAGTGTTTGTTTAACGTTGAATAACTATGAATTATTCAATTATTTTAATGCAAAATGTTAATATTATGAAATTACTGCCTATAAATATTATATATATATATATATATCAAAAACTACCTAAAAGAAATGTAACTTCATACTATGGCCTTATCTGACCAGTTAAATTTGCTATTCAGTCTATTTTGGAAGTATTTGTTCCTCTCCTTTCTACAGTGCTTCTCCAGGCCGTCCAATTCATTCTTAGGAGTGTTGTATTTTGTGCTGTTTTGTTTAGTATTAAATATTAATTTAGTGACCCAGGATAGAGTTGTGCAGTTCTAGCAGGTGTTTGAGTTGGAGCTCTGCTGGGGACTGAAACTCCAAGACGGAGTAGGCAGTGTGTTGTAGGAGCAAGCAATTAGGCATCCCAGAATGGGAGGAGAGATTTAAGGTTTAATCAAACATGATGATTGAGTCAAAGCAACACTGATGTATTTTTGATAAAGGAGTGAAATTCTAGATATAAATCTCAAAAAAATCAATGTCATATATGATAACCCGATTTAAATCCATTAAAGTAACTTTTATAAACGATAGTTTGGCATGTTTGCTGAAATTATCACCTTTTTCTGGACAGTATTTGAGACAGATTATCTGTGAAATAATTAAGATCCTCCATCTCCTGTCTGTGGTCCTGCAGTTTGAGAAAGTACACTTCTGCTTGTCAGAACCAACCAATCAGAGCCTGGAGGAGGTTCCTTTTCACTTACAATTACTCTCTGATTGGCCGTTGCTGACCCAGAGGGTGTAGTTGAACAAAGTTAAGTAGGGTCACAAAAACATCCCAAATGAGCTTTTTTTCAAAGATTAATCTGTCTCATATAATAAAGTCACAAATTAGTGAGTCTTAACAAATATGTAAAAAAAGAAAAAGCTCTGCACATTTATCTATAAACACAGACATCGCTTGAAAATGTATGTTTGTTTCAAAAATATGTCAGTCAGCAAACTCAGTAGTACTCAACTAAAGTGGGTGAAAATGAAGGAATAATGGCAACTAATAAACTACCAAAATGGTAAAAAGTAACAAATAGCGTAGTTAATAGAAATTAGATAATGGTGTCATAGTTAAATATGTTGAAAAGCCACATGTATTTTGCTGGATTTGAAATAACTGCAAGAGTAGCTGTAAAACGACTCTGTTTGGATCGGCGTGTCATTTGATAATTTCCTAAAAAAATAGACACGTTCCATTATAAGCATATTTGTAGCGCAGAGCAAGACAGAGATGCAGATGGTGCTCTTAGAAGGTTAACTGTATCCCACTTACCTCGGCAGTATGTCGCTGTCAAGGCAATCAAATCTTTTGTTTACCCTGCGTGCAGCGAGGTCTCTAGCAAAGTGGTAAAAAAAAAAAGGAGACAGGTATTTTAAAGATGGGTAGATACATTTTGCTTCAATACCTGTGCGTCTCATGTGCGCCTAAACTGTTGTGTTAATTACATGTTGCAATATGAAGCAGGACTATTAAATGAGCAACCTCTGTTAGCAAAGAATAACAAAAATAAAACTTGAACTAGAATTTTACTTTAAGTTGAAGCTTTCAGTTCTTAAAGCTCAGTCTTCTTTGATTTAAGGGTGAAAAAAAGCTTAATAGGCTCTGTTTCCATTTTATTCAAATATAAAGGATTTAAATTTGTTTGCCTGGGACGGCTTGTATTTATGTAAAATATAAAGTGTGAACTTATAGCAAGTCTATAAAAGTTCTGCTTGGACCTTTTATTGGCAGAGAAGTCCAGTAACAGTGTATCATTAGGGTTAAAACCGGGACTCTAGAATCCCATGTATTAAAGACATACGTTGTTCTAAAGATTTTAGGTCGTTTTTTCTCAGTTTGCTATTCTCTGAAACTATGTAGACCATTCTCAACAACAAAGAACAGGAAATGGGTCAATATTATGAAAATGCTGGGTATAAAAAGGTGCACTAATGTTAAGCTTGGATTAAAATTAACTGGATGTTTTAATTTAAATTTAAATCAATAAAATGGTTTGTGAAAATGAAATACTTTCTATTGTTCTTCATGTTTTCCATTCCATACTGGTTTGTATGAAATAATTTGAAGCTTCACTTCAGAAGGTCATTAGGAACAGTTTTCAAAATATATCAGTTAGGCAGTATGAAACACGTGCGGTGATTGGATTTTTGCTTTTTCCCAGTGACATTTTGTTGAGTTGTTGATTCTATCAATTTATTAGTTTTACAAAATTCTGACTACACAGTTTTCGGTCAAGGTCTTTTAAAAGCTGCTTGTGAGTGTAGTGTTTGATTGCTCTTTTTAAAAAAAAAACTCTCAAAGTTATGCCAGCTAAACGAAAACCATGACCTTTCCTGTATCTCATTCTGTGTTTCAGGTGCGTAACTTGTGCTACATGGTGACAAAAAGGGAGAAAACAAAGCACACCCTGTGCGACCTCCAGGAGAAGATCTTCCACCTACAGATCCAGCTGCTAGAAGAAGAAAGGGCCGGAGGTAAGGGTTGAAATGATGTGAGTGGAGGACAGTCGCTAATAGCACTAAAATGTCGGCAAAACCGCAACAGGTGCTCCAAAAGCTTTAAACAACTGTTCAAAGGGTTTGGAGCACTGTAGGTGGATGGTTTTAGCTTTGATTCAGAATTAGCATCAGACCTTTCTTGAAACCTTTGCAGAAAGACCACTTTATAAAAAGTTAGACGCATGTTGGGGCTGATTTGTAAGTTGTTTTTTAGATGATTCGCCAGTTTTGGAAAGGATTTCCCACTTGCTGTAAACTCAGATTTTTTCCTGTCATATTTTGCATATTAAATAGCTAAAAATTGTAGAAACAATCCTCTGCAAAGAGGTTATACGACAGAAAAGAGGCTATTCTAAAATGTGAACCTTAAAAAGGTTTTTGGGTGTTTAAATGGGAGCAGAAAGCTGGTTAATATAATTTTTGTTCTCAATTGTATCTTTTTTTCTTAATTTTTATCCTCTTAAATTACTTTTAATGCAGTTTTTAAAAAGTTAAAGCCCCTAGAATTGTCTTGCATCTAAAATATGCCATACAGATAAATTGACCTTGCGTTTAAGTTCATATACAAGCAAAAAAAAGGTCCTTGATAAAATATGATTTTGCACAAGAAAGTTTATTCTTTCAGCCTCCCAGTGCATGACTTTAGTTTTGTAAAACTGTATCTGTCCATGGTTGCATGATTGCACACAGCAGTGAACACACAGACCAAACATCACTGGTTTCTTTCATTGATGGCGTGTTGTGGTGAAGAGCAGCGGCTGGATAGCTCAATTGGAAAGTCACCCACACTGTGTGCCTGGGCAAGGATGTACACCAACAGCATCCAGTTTGGGTCCTTAGCCAAGACCCTTTGCGCTACTGCATACTTTTTAAGTTGCTTTGGATACGAGCGTCTGCTAAATACATAAAGACGAGACAAAGGATGAAGCTCTGAGTTTACATTCCTACTCTCATCTGCGCTCTTATGCTCCAGGTTGTGATCAAAAGATGGAAATCATGCATACAAGCAACTACAATTAACTTGGTTATCCCTTCCAAAGAGGGTGAAATCCTTGGGCATCAGGGAGTGGCTCAGGCAGAGCTTCTTCTCTTAGCGGTAAGGACAATTAATGTCGCTACTGTATTGACTTGTTTGCAAACGGCAGTAAAAAAAACGTGTCGAGTAGCTAAGATGTCTCAGCTTCCTAAGCTGCATTTTAAAAAATTTCAACAAAAGAAACTTCACAGAAAACCCACAAAAGATGTGATGTGAATAGGCGTGGTTTCACTGTCTGGTCTTGCTTCACCGTTGATAAATAGTGACTGCTTGAAAGCCATTGTATAATAATTTTAGAAGCTGGCCAAGACAAGATAATCACGATCCTATGTTCCTATAAGGGAAGCGCCATTATCGACCAGATGTTATAGTTTCTTTTCACCACCTCTGCTGTTCCGAGGATCTGGGACTGGGCTGATGAAAAGCTCTCGATGTAGTCAATATAAGACGGACAAGATGCTAAACAACTGAAAACATCTCCCCAGATGTCGGCTGAATGAAGAGAGAGACTGAACGGCTTTCAAACAAGCACAATTAAATAAAACGGCATAATTAGTTGTTTTTTTTGTTTTTTTTCACTCCAGAAGCCAGAATTGTCAGCTGCTGTCGTCGCAGCTGAATGACGGCGGTTATGGGGAGCCTCTTTAACTAAAAAGAGTCGTGACCTGCCACTAACATTGGGTAGGGGTGGGGTGTAGGCTTGTTGTCATGGTGATGCCACTAAATGGCAACGGTGGTGAACTTTAGTCAACCTTGTTCCTGGGGCGGAGTGGCGGAGATGAGGGTTAAATACGCAGCGCTCTTCATTCTCCAGGAGAGCGGCACGCGTCTACACACCCAATTTAATCAACTACAAACACTTTCACTCTCGCTACCTTTTGGGCTTTCTCTGTAGCTCGCTCCCAAAAAGACACACACCTTAGCAGAGCTGCTGCTGCTGCTGCTACTGCTGACTCAGCAGATTTACCGCCATCAGGTAGAGGAAGCTGTGCTGCTGGCGCTAAGCAGCCATATCTTTCACACTGCCACAGGAGTTAGATTAGAGCTGGTGTGTGTGTGTGTGTGTGTGTGTGTGTGTGTGTGTGTGTGTGTGTGTGTGTGTGTGTGTGTGTGTGTGTGTGTGTGTGTG
>JAVLVB010001306.1:1135557-1169977 GCA_032876305.1 Orestias chungarensis
ACATGCAATGGCTCGAACGAAGACTGAAGGATTTAAATGGGGTAAAGAAGCTTTAGAGTGAATTGCAGTAGGATCAAATTAAGGTTGAGAGTGAATAACGTAAGATTTAGACTTCTTAAAGCCTAGTTTTCTAAGTTTTTTAAGTTTGTTATTCGGTTTGTAAATAATAAAGGTGTATCCAGACTCCAGTTTAACCTTTTGACATTTGAAATGTAAAATGTATGTTTTTTGTTAATTTCGTATGATTTATATTTAATCAAATCTGGATGAGTTAAACACTATCAAGGTCTGATTATACTGACAGCTATTTATATATTAATCAATATTAAATCCAATGCATACATTTTTGTTTAAAGCAGCTCAAAAACTCTAGCTTGGATACAAACACACTTTTATACTCACCGCGGTGAGAGAATTGGTGAACTATACAGTCTGGACTCTTGTTTGTGTAAACAGCAGGAGCGTGTTACAACCAGACGTATCAACAACAACGGCCTTCAGTATCAGAGAACGACGTAGGGAAGAGAAATCATCGCTGTGCTCGGTTGGGGAGGCTCACTGGATGGTGACGGCATGTTTCCGCATTGTTTCCTTCCACACTGTGGCCGCAAACCTATCCTTGTGGGGTTCATGTGTTTGTGGTCGTCTGTTAGATGTGAAGCGCAGCAACCGTATGTTATTCCTCTTAGTACAACTAATGGATGTGTGTTTTTTTTAAAGATCTGTGCGAATTGCTTTTCTAATTGAAAGAACATGAATTTGCTCCCTTTTTTGATGATGGATTTTTCAGACAGTGAAAGTCTCAGTTGGCACTCTGCTGCACAGAACAAACATGAATAACTTGTCACAAAGTGGGGGACTTGTAACAAAGCACTTCTCACCATTTTGTGATGATTTATAGCGAGAGCAATTATTAGGCAAAGTGAAAACGATCAATTTAAGTAAAATGATAAATTCATTATTTTCATGTTGATGAATAAAAAGGGTCTTTGACCATATTTTTAATCACGACTTATTAAAATATGCATCAATTAAGCGGTTTTATACGGTTGTCCAGTTACGCATTGCTGTGTAACACATTAAGTCAAAAGTTTTAGCTGTGAGATTAGCAATTACGATTCAATAAGACATGATAAACTGGCAGCCGAATTGAATGAGTGAGAGACCAGCAAACAGTAGGTCTTTTTTCTAATAGCTCAGTATAGCCTTGTCAGAATAATCAATGTATTGACAATTGATATTTAAAAAATAATAATAATTCTGTTTGTCATTAGTGTAATGTTTAATAACGACATCGTGGTCTGTAATTTTTTTTGTTCTTGTTAGTTGTAATCACAGAGACTTGAAAGCCCATTTATTTTACTACAGAAGGATATGTCCTTCATTTAGCAAAGAGGAATAAGGAAATATAGTCAACTAAAACAATTTCAGATTTCTCAAATGTAAGAAGCTCCATAACAGCAGAATAGAAATATTCTTTATTGTTCTACGGTGGGGAACCGGGTCTACAACCAGTCAGTTAAATCTGGGATGCAGGCTATATTGACATTAATGTCGGTATTAGTCATTTTTGAAAACATCAGAACCAGTCAGACAAATATTACTATTATTACCAACCAAGGTTTACAATTTATTTGGTGCATGGGAGATGAGTTGGTCACATGGCATGTTTTGGTCATGCGACACTGATTGTGAGGCTGTAAATGTCAAGATTATGGGGTTTTTAATCGCAAGTTTAACGTGTTTGTATTGTGAAAACCCAACCATGTTATAAAGGAAGCATATCAGGATGCTCGCCAAAAACACAGCAACTCATCTGTCACTTCTTCCAGGTTTAAATTAGGCTGTATATCTATATATAAAATCACTGAAAGAGGAAAAATGCATTCAGATAAGTGCGCACTTTCATTTTAACCTACAGTATAGTGGTTCCCCAGACTGTGTTGCTTTCCAGTGAAATCGACCTTAAACTGACAAAAATCTGCAAAATCCCTAACCTGAGCCTGTCTTCTGTGTCTCTCTGCAGAGAAAACCCACAAGGCAGAAAAGAGGAAGCAGAATGGAGTGAAGGATAAAAGGAGAGAGAGAAGGAAGCATAGTGCTGGCAAGAAAAGGGAGAGGTGGAAGTCAGAGAACGGCTCCCTCCTTAAAGAGCTAGGTAAAGTGTGCGGCGTCTCCTGAGTTCTCGGGGGGGCTTTTTACTAAAGCGTAGGTTCTTATTTGAGTGTGATTAAAATATATCCTTTAACCTTGTGTAGCAGAAACAGTCACAGTCGTGTATCAACTATCCTTGTTCGTAGTGGGGCCATTGAACATAACAGATTTTTTTTAACTACTCGACTAACTGTGATGAGGGGGTCTGTGGATGAACCGAAGTAGAAATACAAGACTTAAGATGTTGGTCGAAAGTATTTTAGCACTAGAATATATTTAAAAGCCCAAAGCTCAACAATTTAGTCAATAAATTGGTACTAAAATAAGCCATCTAATGATAAAACAATAAGTTTGATTGTTTCAGACAGCAGTTAGTTCAGTCTGAAAACATTTGATTTTAACTTGTTAATGTAGATCTGAAAAGTGTTAAATTGCATCTGACAAAGATTTTTTGAATGCAATATTTGTTCTATCGTATTTCAGGCGTTATACTTTGTGAAGGCTTAGTACGAATATTCTTAAACAGATCGTCATTGCCACTGATATAGACACTAATTACTGCACAGGTTTTAAAGTAGAACACCATCTATATAAAAAGGATTAACACTGCAGACCTAAAGCGTGAGGTATGCTGGCTATAGCGAGGTTTGAGGTGCTCACCATGACGAGCTGTCGGGCTGCTTGATGATTCGAGGCAGCCATTATGTTTTAAAAGATTAGACTAATGGTTCACCTTCATTAGGATTAAAAGGAAAGCTGTCCAGAATGTTAACATTAGCCTTCTTTCAGCCAGCTGACTGGCAGTGCAATGCAAAAGGTTGCGATGCAGTACTCTTTGTTTCATACAACTGGGTGGAAACTCCCAATTACTACTACTGAGCCTTCTTTAGCATGTTAAAATGAGTTTAAATTGTAGATATTGTATTTATTTAAAGCTAGAAACCATTTTTTTTACCAGTTGTCCCTGGAAGAATTGTAAGATTAAATAAATACTGGAAAATAATTAAACATTCATTTTAGCAATTGAAACTTCATTACACACAAAGTGGTATACTTTAGTTTTTCTTTCCACTTAATTTTTAATATTATGTTTGCAAGCAGATTTTTTTATGTGCTTATCCTCCTTGAACAGGGTTTTATTAAATGTAACAAATGTTATTTTTCCTTCCTTCCCATGGTTATGTAGACCGTAACATTTCTGTTTAAAATGTATATTTTATTAGTTTCATATAGTATAATTTTCTGACAATCTTTGGTGTTGTCTTTTCATTGTATGAATTTTGTACTCTAAATTAACCTTTATTCATTTTAATATTGCATAAACAGTTTATAAAAGAAAAAAAAAGAAAAGTACCACATGTCCATTATGTTGCACACATACGAGGAGCGATCAAGTTGCAATAAATATAAAATCAGTGAAAGCCATAACAGGAAGTTGGTTTAAAAGATGTTTTTTCTAAATGTACACAGCAGCTGAATATACAATAAACAACCATCTAAATTTAAAATAATTTTAATAAAACTGTTAATGAATATGTTTTTGTAATTTTACTTTTTATAAAAGTAACCAGTTTAACATTTTAAAACTGGTCTTGTCCATTTTAGACAGTAATAATGTTATTTAGAGTTAAAATTGACACATTACTACAAAAATTTTAATTTAACATTAAATATTCTTTTACCAGCTGAAATAAATGTTAAGATGTCTAGAATTGCAACTATAGTAAAAGGAAATTGCAACAAGTGAAATAGAGCTTAAATTTTAAATGTTAAACGCATAAAGCTGCCATTTTAAAGTTGAAGAATTTGGTAATGGCTAATTTATGTTTAAACAGCTTAAGAAATTATTTTTAACATATTTTAGTTGAAGCAGACAACCAGCTGATACTGCTTGTGTGATCTGCATTTATTATTTAAGCTGAAGAAAAGCAAAATATTACCTTTGAGTAGTAATCATAGAAAGTGTTTTACCTGAACTTGTATCTAATTCAGTTTCCTAACCTTGCTTTAAAAACCAATTAAACAAACTTGATAAACTGGATTAACCTTCTGTGGTAAACCCTTCCTGCAGTTTTTGGTTTATTATTGAAATTAAATTGATTCTCTTATCCTTAAAATAGAAAGATCTCTTGTTTTAGGTTCTGTTCTAAAGTAAACACTGTTTTTCTGCTATGTGAGCTACTCGTGTTTTTTTCACAACCTGAGGCTGCTAATAATTAGTTGTTTGGGACCAATTCTGTATGTTGTTGTTGTTGTCTAATATATTATGTACAAAGTATAGTGATTTAAATGATAAGACAACCCAATACCCAATAAGACAACCCAATACGTCGATAATAAAACCCAATACTAATGAGAGGTTTCTCAATAATCAGCATAATTGTATAAAAGGAAATAAATAAATACACCTTTTTTCACCAATTTAATTCAACAAAGTCTTGGATGCATCTTAATTCAGCCATCGGAGTTATTGTATTCATATAAAGCTACAAGTCAATTGTGAGTTTTAGTCAGCTTTGCAAATCTAGATACTGACTATGTTTACATGAACATAATTCATCTGAATAAACGGACGATTGGAATAAATATGCCGATGTAAACAACTCCAATCTAAATACTCTGATCAGATTCAACTCAATCTCAGGGGAAATAACTGGTTCCTTCCAACTCTAAACCTGTAGCTTGATTATAAAAAGCAACATCGCTACAACAGACACACTTCTGCGCTTGTTGTTTACGATTTTCCTAAGATACAACTTCATCTGCGGCCGGTAAAGGGAACTTTGACAACTTTGCATGTAAAAAAACCTTCTATTATGCATAAAAAACCCGATGCATGTTAAACCCACATCAGTTTCCGAATAATTAATCTTGAGCCGCTGTAAATGATGGATTCGGATTATTTGATATGAATGCATCAGCTCAAGGAATTTGGCGCATGTTAACATGGCTATGGAAACCTTTAACCTGTTTGGTTTATGCATATTTCTTTTTGAATTTTTTTCATATTTAGATTAAATTGCGTCCTGGTATGAGGTCAGCAGCCTAATGAACATGTTTTAGGGACATCTCCAACACTTTCCCTACGAGTGGAAACATTACAACTTATTGAAACTAGAGCCCAAGCTGGAGTTTCTTCTGTGAGAGAAACTAAAGGTCATGGCATAAAATACAAACCCCACAGCTAGCTTTAATAAAGCTGCACAGATAATTCACATTTTTCCAGGATGTTTTATGTTGTCGGTACTAATACAATAAACTTGATGACAGGGAGAATAGGGCTTATGATATATATTTGCATTCAAACCACAGGTATTTTTCTGTGTTGCGTAAAGTGTCTGTGTTTTGTTTTGGAAATGAATAGGATGAATAAACAGGCAGGCGATAACGCAAGGCGAGAGAGGGGTTTGGTTGTGCTTCACTTGCTTCCTGCTCTGATATCATCTCTGAATCCATTTTTAGTCTTCCCCTCCTCATCTGTTTGTCCTCTCTCAGTGGATTTGTCGGCCATATCTGTCCATCTGGCTCTGTGTTATGAAACCCCAATCTTTCTGTTTATTTTTGCTTTCTCTCTTCCATGTTTTTTTTTTCCACCTGACCACAAATGGTTTAAGGAGTGAAACTTGATGCGGCGTGCATGCTGGGACACCGGCACAAAAAAAAAATGCATTTCCATGACAAATAATTCCCTGTTTGCTTCTGTTGTTTTTAACTGTATCGTTTTACGCATCCAATTGTCTTGTGTATTATCAGGGCTGTATATACAAGTATATATATGTGGAGTATGTTGTCTGTGTGTAGTCTCTGTGTTTGTCTCTGCATGCCTATGTGTTCATATCTGACTGTCTTGGTGTGTGTGCACGCGCGCGCTTGACTGGATTTTGTGTGTCAAGCCATCTGTTCTCGGTCGGGTCTGGTCCTGCTTCTTGGAGATTTGTCTTCCTCTCGTAGTTTTCTAGGAGGACAATCCACCTTTACTCTGTTTGATGCACTGTGTTTACATTGTTTGCTTGCTCCAGATACATGTCAGTGAATTAAATTAGTTACTAGTAAGCATAGTTTTAACTAATATTGTCAAACGAAGACAGAATGATATAATGAAGGTGCCACTGAAAGCATCTTACACTATATTGGCTATTACAGCTTTTCTGCTTCCTCTATATTAATTTTAAGAAAGTTTTCTCAGTAATAGCTTCTAAGGAGTAGTTTTATCTCAACTTGATTGTGCATGCTAAGGTGTGTTCATTAAAATAAGCTATTATGACCTTTTAGGTTTGTTTCCATGCGATTGTTATCCAAACTTTGAGAAAAGTTATAACATTTTGTACAAAATTGAAAATTTTATTTTAGCATTTTGCCATTTCCAATAAACTTTTCTAGTGCAATAAAAAAAATAAAAATCACAATAAGAACTTTGATGGAAACACGGCTGATGATTATAAGTCAGAACCAGCAAAGCTGATTACGCTTTTGTTCCCACCACCAGTAGGCGGCCATCTTTATTTATAGAGATGATGTTTAGTACGAGATAGAAAGAGGATCATTTCCCCTTCAGGAAATTGTTTGATAACTATGTTGAACTTGAATCTGGATAAGTGTATTGAATTATTAGGCTGCTACGTTACTTCTTTAAGATCTGCTCCAAAGTTCTGACTTTGAAAGTGATAATATTCACTTTTAGGAATGTAAATGCTGGGAAGATATCACAAAATATGACGAGGTCTGTTTCAGTAAAATGTTTCCATGAACTTTGTAGCGACCTAATCTAAGCTATAATGTTTAGCAATGTGAAAAAATAAAACTTTAATTAGGATTTTTCTTGCCAAACGAACTGGATCCAACCACCAAATAACCCTGACATGTGTCTATATCTTAAAACACGTCTTTACCTGGTGACAAACATAAGCCATGAACACAGCAACATTCCCCACAGTGACATGTTTGTATTCCTTTGGCTTTTTCCTCTCTCTCTGAGCCAATCTGCCGTTTCCTCTGTCTCACCCTTGTTCCTCTCACCTCTTTCCGGCCTCTTATTTTCTCCTTCGTCACCTTTTCTCCCTTCGAGCTCTCCTGATTCCTGCAGAGGCATGCTGCGTCATGGAAACAGCCGGTTCATGTGTGTGCGTGTGTATGTGCGTGTGATTGCTAGTGTTAAACACACCCTAACAGCACCTCCTGCTGTCCTGTTTGTCAGATTATTACAGGGAGTTTAAGATTTACGAGAAAGGAGAACAGGAGGGACTGTTTCAGTCTTGGCATTTCAGGTGTTTTTGGAGCTCTTCATGCCTATAGCTATTTGCATAAATAGGACCCCAAAAAAACACTAACTATTGCTCACAACAAATCTTTAGCAAGTGACACTTAAAACTGCTTTATTTATCATACTTTTCTTATGCTTGGCTCATAGAATGAACCACAATTGAATTTAATTAGGAGGCAGATGTGTTGATAACCACCAGTTTATTCATAGATGTTTTGCATAACCTGTCATGTCCTCCGTTGTTTTGATTGGTCATAGCATCTTTATCATTGTACAATCGCAACGATTTACATTTTTGAAAGTAAAATAAAAATTCAGTTGATATTTATAATAATATTACATTAATGCACAGATTGACAAAGTGCATCTTTAGTCTGATCAGAACTTAACATTCATAAAAACAAACAAATTCAACTAAAACATTTTGTACCGAATTGCATTAATTAGTTTAACAATTATTTAATAATTAGTGTTTCTAATAATTATGGTTCAATTTGTTTTTTATACAACTTTTAACTAAAACTCAATTTAGCCTTTGGGTATGTTTATTATGTATGTTATATATATGCTTCATTCTTTAAATCCTTCTTGCTTCAGGTTCACACAAGACTGTACGAAAATGAACTGGGTAAAATTTTTACTACTACAACTTTAGTACTGATTAACTGATCGACTACTAAACATTTCCAAAATGATGTCCTCGGACAACCAGATTTAATGCTTTAAAAAAACCTGTTCGAATTCTGGTATTTTAAAGAAGAAAAATATAGGCAAGGCAAGTTTATTTGTAAAGCAAATTTTCGTGTACAAGACAATTCAAAGTGCTTTACATAGGAAAAAAGATCAGAAAATGAAACAATAAAATCAGCTTTAAATTTAAAATAAATAAAATTAAATAATGATAATAGTAAGAATATTCTCAGTTGCTATATGCACAGTTAAATAAGGCTGTTTTCAGCCTGGATTTAAACAACGGCAGAGTTGAAAGACTGTTCCAGATTTTAGGAGCATAAAACTTGAATGAAGCCTCCCCTTGTTTGGTCCTGACTCTGGGCATCAGCAGGAGGCCACTACCTGAGGTTCTCAGAGTCCGGCCTGGTTCATATGGCTCTAACATGTCAGATATGTACTTTGGGGCTAAACCATGTAGAGACTTGTACACAAGCAAGGCTGTTTTAAAATCTATTCTTTGAGTGACAGGAAGCCAGTGCAGAGACTTGAGCGCTCGAGTAATGTGGTCATATTTCCTGGTTTTGGTCAGAACTCAAGCAGCAGCATTCTGGATGTTCTGAAGCTGTCTTAAGGCCCGGTTAGAAAGCCCAGTGAGCAGGCCGTTACAGTAGTCTAACCTGCTAGAGATAAAAGCATGGATAAGTCTTTCTAGGTCTGGTTTAGAGACTATTCCTCCGAATCTGGCAATGTTTTTAAGATGGTAAAAGGCTGCTGATGTTACTGATTTAATGTGGCTGTTGAAGTTCAGGTCAGAATCAAGTATTACCTCAAGATTTTTGACCTGATGTTTAGGTTCCAGAGAGAGCGTCAGAAGGTAACTGATGACACTTTCTCTTCGTTTTTGTGGGCCACAGACAATGATTTCAGTTTTGTATGAGTTTAACTGGAGGAACCTATTTCTGCATCCACAGACTGATCTGTTCAATACAGTGACACAATAAATCAACAGGCCCATGTTCTCCTGCTGTCAGCGACACGTAGATCTGAGTATCATCAGCATAGTTGTGGTAGGACACATAATGGCTGCGTATTAGCTGGCCCAATGGAAGCATGTACAGATTGAATAAAAGGGGTCCCAGGATCGACCCCTGGGGAACCCCACAGGTTACACCCATTCAGTCGGAGACGCAGTTCCCAATTTGAACAAAGTAACACCTGTCCTCAAGGTAGGACTTCAAACAGTTTAGAGGCATACCAGTGATTCCAACCCAGTCTTTTAACCTCTGTAATAAAATCACATGGTCAACTGTATCAAAGGCGGCGGTCAGGTCCAGCAGAACTTGGACAGAGACTTTGCCTGCATCTGAGACAGCATCCTTGATCAGAGCTGTCTCAGTGCTGTGGTGGGGGCTAAAGCCTGACTGGAAAGCATCAAACACCTTGTTAGACAGGAGAAAGTCACTCAGCTGTTGGTATACAAATTTTTCCAGCACTTTTCCTAAGAATGGCAGGTTTGATATGGGCCGGTAGTTGTTCAGTACTGTGGCATCCTGACTGCTCTTCTTTAGGAGAGGCTTAATAACAGCAGTTTTCAAGGCCTTTGGGAATATTCCAGTCTGAAGTGAGATATTGACTAACTGAGGGAGTTGTGGAAGCAAACTGCTCAGCACAGACTTTAGGAATCTAGTGGGTAACTCATCCAGGCAGTAAGTAGATGGACGCAAGCTGCAGATGATCTCTTCAACTGTTTTATCTGAGACCGGTGTGAAGTGTGTCAGCTCCAAACGTCTAACTGGGGGTAGAGGAACTATGTCTGTCGTGGAAACAATTGCATTTTTAATGCCTTGAACTTTGTCATTAAAGAATACTGCAAACTTCTGACATTTAGATGTAGAAATCAGTTCCAAGGGGATCGAGACTGGAAGGTTTGTTAATCTGCTCACTGTAGCAATTAGGACAAGAGAGTTGTTTCTGCAGTTTTTGATGATTTCTGAAAAATAGCTCTCTCTGGTTCTACGCAAAGTCTGGTTGAACACACACAACTTTTCTTTGTAGATTTCAAAGTTAACCCGGAGCTTTGACTTACGCCATTTCCGTTCGGCTCTCCGGCACTCCCTTTTCTGTGCCCTGACCGAGACCTCTTTTCTCCATGGTGCCTTTTGTTTACTTTTAACCATCTTAACCTTGACAGGAGCAATGGCATCCATAACCTTCAAGACACTTGATGTGTAAGAGTTTAACATATCATCAACATTAGAACACGGAGCATTTTCAAACCTAATCATTTTCAAAAACTGAATCCCTGTGTTGTCATCAATGAGTCTTCCTTGAGTAACTGTAGGGCCAGCTGTTGGCTTGGGTGTAACAGAAAGGTCAAAGAAAACACAAAAAGGATCAGACAAAGTGACATCCACAACACCCACATTTAAAATAATAACACCCTTTGAGATAAGCACATCTAGAGTGTGTCCTGTGTTGTGTGTAGGCTTGTTCACATGCTGAGTTAGACCAAACATCTCCAGGACAGCAGTGAGTTCTTTACATTGTTTACCTTGAGCTGCATCCATGTGCCCATTCAGGTCCCCTGTTATGACCAAACAGTCAAAATTAGTACATACAATTGAAAGTAGTTCAGTAAAATAATCAATGAAACAGTTCCTTGGAGGTTTGTAGATGGTTATACAAAGAATGGAAGATTGTTTTGTATCCATTTTGAATGATACATACTCAAATGATGAAAATACCCCAAATGCTAATTTATGAAAGGGTATATTGTCCCTGAATATGGCACAAACCCCCCCAACCTTTCTGGTTTTGACGTGTTTCAGATAAAAAATTTAAGTGAGGTGGACTAGCTTCAATCAGGACTGTATCAGCTGTGTTTTTATCTAACCATGTCTCGGTTAAAAACATAAAATCAAGGTTGAGATGATATCAAATCATTAATCAGAAAGGTTTTCCCTGCCAAAGATCTGACATTTAGTACAGCGAGTTTCAGCGTGTTACTGTAATTTGCTGACTGTGGCAAGATTTGAGATGCGTACAGACTGTTGTGGACTGTTTTGATGGTTGACTAAGCGTTTTCTGTTACGTATTACTACATGGATGAAGGAAGGTACTTCCACATCGGGCCCCGGCTTATCCTGGAATGAGCCATGGGTACATGCAGTACTGCTGCCTTGACCCGATGCATATCATATCAATCTCTCTGGGCTGGGTCTCTTTACACTGGAGATGGAGTTTACATAATAAGTTTGTGTTGGGGGAGGAGTATCAGGACGACGGGATAGGAGAGGAATGGGGCATGGGGTCATCCTGGTGGCAACACTAACCAGCTCCTTCATGTGTTCTGTAAAATCCAGAAGAGGAAGAGATGGGGAGGATGATCTTGATGAGGGCGGGTCATCATTCCTGCCTTTTAGTGGAGGCGGTATCTCAGAGAGCTCCAGGATATTAAACATTATTGTAAACATAATTATTAAGCATATATATACAAACGCATAGTCTCAGCTTAACATGTAAATTTGTTTTGGCTGTATTTTTGGTCTGAAGGCCGCAAATGCTCACACTGGACACAAATAATATTATCAAAGTGGCTGACGTTCACAGAGACTAGGAAGCACATATTAGACTGGAAAGCAACTATTCCGCATCCTCTAAACATTCACATTGTTTACGTCTATGATTATTTAAATTTTGTAGAATCACATTTGGCAAGTGTATTGAAAGGGCAACACCTTTTTTATTTATCTTAAAATGTTAATGTGCAGAAGAGAAGATGGAAATTTTAACACTAATGATACTCAAGTGAATGCAACTACTTACCATACCCACCTCACAAAGAAGTAGATACTAGATATCTAAAATGTTTGGATTTGTAACAGACTCTTACATCGGTTGTGCCAATGTGTTCAATAATCTGTGTACTTTAGTTGTGTGGAATTAGACATTTGAAGGTTTGAACATGTGAGGATTTTCAAAACCGCTTTGCAGGGCTTAAGCTTGGCTTCAAACCTTCCTAAATAAGGTTTTGCTGCAAACCAAGTCGACTTGCATTTTTGTTATGAAGAGTCTCTACAGCAAGCTGACTTTTTATGCTTTGTTTTTCTCCCCTCCTCTCTTCCCCTCCACCTCGTCCTGCCTCCATCTTCGCTTCTCACAGGCTTGTCAAAGTCATTTCCATTAGAAAACTCTTTGTTCGACAGCTGGCTCGCCAAGTCGGTTCAGATCACTGCTGATGACATGCTAAGCCAGTGGGCTCTGGGCGGCCAGCATGACGACAAAAGCAGCAGTCTGCTGTCTGACCAGGTAAGGCTGATCAGCTGCGGGAGGCTTGAAAATGTCGAATTGGCTACTTTTGAGCCGACTCTTCCTTTCTATGGAGATATTACAAATATTAAGCAGGTTAGAAGTGTATGCTTTTTAAGAAATACCTGCAATACATATATCCTTTCAGATTACCAATGTGGGGTAAAAAGATATTTAAGGACCTATAAACTGAAACTGTGTGAAACTGAGAAATGGGAAGTTTCCTAGAATAATACAAGACACTAAAAGCTAGCGTTGTTAAAGAGACTGAAACCATATTAACACTGACCACAAATTATGGCACCCCTGTTGTAAACATACTAAAAAGCATTCAATTTATTTTTATTTTTTTTAGAGAAATACAATCTTTATTCTGATTGGATTAATTCAATAGTAGGAAAACAATCTCCCATAGAAATCAATTTGAATCTTGGGATCAGTGGGAAAAATTCTAGCAAAGGAATCTATAGTTTTAGCTAATAGTCTGTTTGAGATTCCATAATAAAAAAAGACAAAAAAAAAAAAACAGTTTAATTCTAAACTGAAGGTCGATATGTTGCAGCTACCAATGCAAAATGGCAACATTGCGGCAAAAATTTTAATTGGTCTTTAGCAGAATTTTTTTGTAAAATGAGACCAAGATTGAGATTTTCAGCAGATAACAGGATAATTAAAACAATGGAGCGCCGCATGCTTACTGTTCACCATGGTGGAAATCTGTTCTTCTGAGAAGTCGTTTCTCCTCTAAAGGTTGCTTATAAGTACTGGAAAAATTTTGTTCTTTTAGCAAGATAATTATTCAAAAATATTTATTGTCAAATCTCAGAGATGCTTCATCTGCCAAAAAAGGCTGCTTTCCTTTGCCATCCTAATTGACAGACCTAAAATCCTACAGAGAAGAGTCAAGCATACCTGATTTTAACTGATTGAGGCTAACAGGCTTTTGCTAAAATACATCATCTGAATCAGGTGTGTTGAACCAGGGAAACGTCTAAAACATAAAGGACAGTCAGCGTTGAGGATCATGGTTGGAGAACAGAGCGCTCCCTGTTGTGCAATTTCCAAAGATGTGACATATTTATTTGTGATATAAGTTTTACTACTTTGAGGTCCTGCTACTGCAACACTGCTTGGATTTTAGATACGTCTGACCAAGGGTGCCAATAAATGTGGCCTAGTTTTGTGTATTCTGAAAAACATTAAAGTAACTGCTTCCACTTTTCCTGATAATAATTCTGGATTTAAGAAAGGGTTAATAATAAATTCTCCCAGATCTGAGGAAACAGATATTGAATATGAATGTGTGATGCAACTAGCTTTTTGTTTTCATGCAGTTGTATTACCTGATTTTAGTTATTTTCTTACACATTGGACTTGAAGTCATGCCGTTTGTCCCTCTGCTCTGATCTACTCATCGTCTTTTTCAGTATTCTGTTTCATCTCGGCTTCATCTTTGTCCTCATCTGACTTGCTCTCCCTCTCCAGCTCATGCAGGGCGAGGAAAGCCTCCTGAACCTTATGATGGAGAACTCTATGCAGTCTGCCTGGAAAACACCTCAGCTGGGCCGTAGATCCAGGGGAAGCGGCAAACTCCGTTCTCGAGGACAAACTACTGTAGGCGCGCAGCCCCTGATCAGAGCGGCTGCATCCGCCACCAGCAGCCGCTCCACAGCAGAGAGTCTCTGGGAAAAAACCTCCCATGTTGGCCGGAAGGGGGAGAAGTCGAGGAGCTTCTCCAAGACCGCGCACCACCATGTTCACCCCCAGACACAGAGCTCTGACCCACACAGTGACCCGCCACCGCAGCCACCCATCTCCAAAATGGATTCCTGCCACATCTCCGAGGATCGTGGACCGTGGGACAGCGCTCACGTGGGAAACAGCGCGGCGGCAGGGGTCGGGTCTGGTTTTACAGCGAGCTGCTCTCCACCTCCGGTCTCCAGTCCTGGAATAACAGTGCCTGACGCTGGGGCCTTGCTTCGGGGTGGGGGTCCACGGCCTCGCCTGGCCCGTCACGGTAAAGCCAGAGTGAGGGTAGGCGTGGGGGTACTGGACTCCATAGAGCTGCCGCTTCGAGGCAAGGCCGCATCCTTGCTGGATGCTGCCGAGACTGACGGGTACTTCTCAGATGGCGAGAGCGATTTGGATATACGCTCTGGAGGACGTAAACTTCAGCTACCACAGCTGCGCTCCTCGAACGAGGACCTGCTGAGGAGAAGTGTCCTGGCGTCCTAAACAACTTCAAAGGAACATATCGAAGCAGACTGATGGGTGACCGGCCTTGTTACACCAAATCTGTCATATCGATCAGTCGTGGATCTTTGCAGCTCCCAATCTGCATTGTTTTGATTTATTTTCGGGTTTTTGTTTGGGGGGGTGCTGAATGTAGCTGTATGCTTATCGTACAGTAAAGCTTCTCCACTGGACCGCAGTTCAACGTGAGCTCATCATACGATGCTCACAGCAGATAGGAAACAAAACATAAAAATTCGTTTTTTGTATATTTCCGATTAATTTTGTTTCCGGGCGTTTAAGCACCCGGTTCTGGCCTCAACGTCTGTGCGTTAAGTCAGACTTGGGAACAAACACTTTGGGGCATTAATCTTCTTGTTACTCAAGCTGGTTTCAGGGTATGCTTTATTCTTGGTCCTCAAGGTCCAAGTTGCATCCAATGAGTCCTTGTTTTTTTGAATCTGTTCAGTCAAAGACGATTTCATACCAGAGTTGGCATGAATATGTGCAGAGGGGCGGCACAGGACAGCATGTACTCAGCCTTGAAAAGCACAACTATCGAGTCATATGAGCTGTCATGGAAGCACTTGAGTGTATAATAGATGCTTATTCAGAGCTGGGGTCAGTTTCATGCCTTTCAACTCGAATGCTGGAACCGAAGCCTTTCGTTTTATTGTCGCTTTCCATCTCCTTAAAGCAGAAATCAAATCAGCTGTTGTCTTACTGAATTAAAGATTGACCCCAACCCTGCTGCTGTGTCAGACTGTCGCAGAGACAAGAACGCAAACATGTAGAATCAGAAACAATCATGACGAAATCTCTTTGTCTACATCTTAGCACTGTATAAAATACTTTCTCCAGTGCTGGTAAATTCTCCTAAATCAATTTTAAGCCCCTTAAATCAGAAACGTTGTGCCTTCCGTCACGTCCCGTGACCTCCCCATGAAACAATCAACGAATAAAATCAATCAGTCGTCTCTCAATCGGAATTTATAACAATCACAGCAAAACAAAGTCCCGCTAGACTGGTTGCCATGTGTCTTGTCACTTTAATAATTGAACAGTGCCTAAAAAAAAGGGGGAGAGGGGGGGGGGGGGGGGGATTAAATGCAGCGTTTGCCTTTTTTTTAAAACCAATGCATCTGCAGCATTTTGCAAAGCAAAGAGACACAGAGCTCCCTATTCTTATCCCCCTGAAGGCATCACTGCAGGACAGAACCATTAAAACAAGTGCTTGGCCAAGTTACACCATGTTTGATGTGATGGGATAAAAACTGCTTTTCAAATTCAAAACTTGACCCATTTACATCCTTTTTCTCTTTTTATAACCATGTAAGGTAGGTTAAGCCAAAGAAAATCTACAGTCGGTTAGTTTATGAATCAGAACGTATTCGACTCGAGACGCTAGTGTCATTCATTTTCATTAGAGATGCACCAAAAATCACTTCTTGGTCGATGTCTTGCTGTAATTGAAATAACAGCAAGACATTTTAGCAAATCTGTCTTTTTATTTTTAACAAATATCTTATTTGAATTCTCAGTGTGTACGTAAGAAGTGAACATTTTAAACCCACCGGTTTCCTCCCTAAAGGCTAACAGTATACCTAAATCCAGCATGATCAGTAACAGGGAATTATAGCATAAAAGGATGAAACAAGTAAACTCTATTTAACGGTGACCTCAGGTGATTTCATGCGTTAAGAATGAAAAACCTGCTAATAAGTAAAACCAGTATCTGATTGGGAGCCCCTCCAGAAACGCCTATTTTAGTAGTTCAAACTCCAAATGTATAGTAATAGACTTTGTCAATAGCAAGGTCTGCTGTATTTCAGATCTTTATATATATATATATATATATATATATATATATATATATATATATATAAAATAACACCATCCAGACCCATTTTGTATTTCAAACAGGCCAATATCTCTTAAAAACTCTATATCCAAGTCTTTTCTGATGACAAATATCAGAATAAATTGGTTTTATTCGCTCACTGTGTTTATCTGTGCAGTTTTCCTTTTTTTTTTTATCTGATATTTACACCAGCATAGCTCCCCCATCAACCCCGACTCGACCAAGCTCTTGTGACTTAAAGGCTCTACTGCAAGCATGAGACACCTTTAAAAAAAAAAAAAAGTCAGAATAACGGCCCCTGCACCCCTGAGTCCCCGAACCGAGTTGTGTTTCGTTTCACACCAGATTTACGGATCTTTTGTCGTTACCCAGAGAGAGAGAGAGTTGTATTTTGTACTCAAGAAGCAGTTTGTGGTATTCTCAGGGGCTAAAGAAAAATAAATAAACTTTAAGAACATGTATGTAAAATTCTATATAATATACATATATCTATGTAAAGTGAGGTGTGTTTGATTAGAAACTTTGTTTGGCAAGTGTCATTGTTTGATTTTCAACACGACTACTACTGAGCAAGTGTCTTCTCCAAGTGTGACCATTAGCCCTGGGTTCAGCAGGTCTAACCAATATGAGGCCTCTATTTGCTGTCATCACACCCCTATCAACCCAAACTGTGGTGAAATTAAGCAGAAATATTAATTTGTAGGAGCTACTTGATCCAGGTCTGACACACAGCCTTTAAGTAGAGATTTATGTCCATCCTGCTCTCTTTATTTTTTTTATTTTTCTGTTCAGTTTCTGTGTATAATACATTCTGATGTTTAGGAATGACCATGCCAAAGAACAGCTCCATGTATCAAGGCAGCATATTTACATCTCGTCTACACAAAACACACCCGCATGCGCTCAGCCTCTGGACTGCGAGATGTTACGCGAGTTCGACGGGATGTCCAACGGCTCGCCGGCGTCCAGGTCAGCTCGGTTTTTCTGCACTCACGCAGCAAAAAGTGCTCGGTGATGGTCTCTTTACACAGATTTACTCATTTAGCTCCTTAAAAAATAATTTAAAAAAACAAAACACCCAAATGCTGCTTAAAATAAACATCAAACACAGCTTCCGCAACAAAGCGTGCACGGCGTCACACAAGCTGGTGTAACAGGGTTATAAAGTAACAAGAATAGTTTTGTATGGCTATGTGATGCTGATGTGCTCAGAGAGAAAAGCCCTCTAATGACAGAGTTTATGACAAGCGATGGCACTGTGTCCTTTTTTTTCTGTTACTTTTCAGGGGATTTACATGGCTGTGCTGAATTGTGGGGGGGAAAAAAATATTTCTGAATGTGTACAATAGCCTGAAGGTATTTTGAACTTCTACATTGGCTTTTTTTTTTTTTTTTTAAGAAATGGTCATTACAAAACACCGATAAAACAACATGTTGAAATGAAGACGTGGCGACGTATCTCCAGAGCCCACAGGATCGTCCTCTGGCGGGTTGTGCGTTACCGTTTGTGTGTCGCCGACACACATATATGTAATCTTGGTTTCAATATTCAACGTAGCCTGATGTTGTAGACAGTGGTATTAGATGAGGCCAAACATGTACGGCCTAAACATATAGTAGCAAACGCAGAGGCTGCATTGCACCCGACAGTAACGAACGTCTTCGGTCCGAGAAATCTGAAAAACCTTCGCCTAATCCTGCGGTGCTGTGCAGCCTCTGCTAACAAAAAACTGGTTTATTATTCTGTATTTACAGCGTGGCTTCAACGCCCTCTCCTTCCGCTTGGTAGATACTGTAGTCCGGACTCTCTTGCAGGTTCTTATCCACTAGAATACAGCTTCCAAGTCCTCTCAGTGGTATTCCGGTGTGACTCACAGCCCTAATTATGCCTCGGCTGATGGTTGAGTTTTCTCAATTCTGACACGTCAAACATCCACATGAAACATCTAGAAGTTTTCCATCTATCTTTGCGGATTCTGTTCAATTTTAATCCCTTAAGAAAATCGGTGACCATATGTTTATTTGTAAAGCTGCACTATGTAATGAAGCAAGCAGCCGCGATTGTTTGCAACGAAATTTTTACCTTTTTTTCTCCATATTAACTTAAATTTTACAAATTGCTATAGCGATTACTTATTAGATTAACTGAGTGGCTCTAATACATTAGTAGTAATGGATAAATACTGTACAATAAGCCTGAGCTGCTTTTTTCTTGTCAAATTTCTCCTTTCAATGTTGCCATGAATGACGCTTCATAAAAAAATAAAAACAAAACAAGCTCGCAGCTATGAACCAAAAACTGACAGGTCAGAAAAAATACCCACCATTGCTGTTTTCTGATTTATTTATTTTTAGACACGTTTCAATATTCCTTAAGAAAGAAAATTACGCTAATTAGACAATTTGTTGTTTCAATCATGCGATTCCTCAAAATGTGCAAAAAAAACATTGATAGGAATACGGCCAACTTAAATTTAAGAAGCTGGTTGAACAGCAGCCTGTGTTGTAGCAGTTAATGGGAACTTTACCTGAGATCCTTGCTGCTGCTCTTTACTGTGCTCAGTCTGTTGCAAACCTCAAGAAGATGTCAGTGCTTGGTGTAATAAAACCTGATCATCTTGAAAAAATCTACATATCTGATTTATTTGAAAGCAAAAACGTATCGAGGTGCATTGAAATTTCGGTTTTAAGGAACTACACCAAGGCTAAGAATGAGAATGAAGCTGGAGGGCAGACTCTACCTGTATACCACTGGAGTTCTTACACAATATTTACAATAATGTATTATACTGTTCAACTACTACTAATAGCTACGTTTTCATATTTCTGTGTTTATAAAAAGCCTTTGAGAACTGCTTTGTTTTTGGGGGAGAGGGTTGGTAATGCTTTGTCTGGCCTCTGTGGCTACATCAAGCTAGACGCTGATTTATTATCTGCTTCCACTGTTTTCACTGGCTCTCCCTCTCCTGTCCTTTACGGTTAAAGTTACGTCTTCAAGATCTCATCGTCCAGAACGAATTGTTTTGTACCTTTACAATGGTTTAATTAATATGCTCAATTAAAGATACATTTTATTGCAAAAAAGGAAAGGGTAAAAAAATAACAATACAATGGCAACTGACAAGATTTTGAAATTAATCTTGATAAAAAAAAAGAAAAAGGCATCATTGTGCAATAAAGATTACAGTCTTTGGCTGGTTTATTGATGCACCTGTATTTTAAAAACCATTTTGAAAGGTCAAAATTGGACTCTTTGGCTCCATCACTGATCAAACAATAACTTGAGGAGAAACGGGATTTTTTTCCCCCCATCATCTAGTGTCTCTCCAGTGCAGCTTTGTCAGACTAAAGCTCTCATCTGCTCAAATATTCCACCTTACTCTAATATGCTTCTTCCCATCACCAGCATTTCCTCTTCTCTCCGACTTCCTATAAACTCTTCCAACCAACTCCATCCCGATTCGAACCTCAACTCTTGCTCTCAACCCTACCAAGTGATCCGCCTCCATCAGCTGGCACATTGCTTTTTTACATTTCTGTTTGATGAATATTATCATGAAACAACAAAAGCAAGAAACGTGTAGAACATCCGTAGCTTTAAGGACAAATACTGACAGACGGCTCTGAGGAGGTGAAAACATTTGTGCTCAGCTCTGTTTGATTGGGACTCGAGAAAGAGACTGGTGAACCGAAGCCAGCAAAAGACAGACACAGAACAACTTGTTCTCTCTGCAGCCTGGCTGCATGGTCAGGTTAACAAGCGCCTAATATAAACAGACCCTCTGCTTTTTAAGCTTTCCGTCTCGACCCTCGCTGATTGCCCTCAATGCCCCGCATTCTCCACTCTAGATGTCCGGTTGCAGTTTAAAATGATCAAGTCAGGCATTTAACAAAATATGAAACTATATGAACCTTTAATATAAAATAACTACAGTGTAACTGGAGGTATAGTTGTAGGATTTATGACAAAAAAAACATTTTAAAATCCGATATAACCCAACAATCTTAATAATCTAGGCAATCCATTTTCACTCTGAATCAAGACAAAAATGACAATCATTAGTCGGATGTAAATCCACTCCACTGTGCATATTATTAAATTATCTTAAGGTATGATAGGTGTTTGAAGACAGTAAAAAGGTTTTTTAAGAGGTTTTTTCATTTTAGTTCTTCACAGCAGGCTGTAATACGTAACCCTGCATATACCGGGTGTCCACTGCATTAGTTTAGTTTTATCTAAATGTTAAAAATGTACTGATAGCACATGAGATTAAATATGAATGTTTAATAGTATTTCTCGGGTTCGTTTTCAGTTGCTATACAAACTAAGGAGATATCAAGGTATTTAATTATGTAATGAATAAAAATCTTGTAACAGAGTGCACTTTTTTTCTCCTTTTTAAATAATTTAAAAGACTTATCGTTTTTACATAGTTTCTCTATCCTTCTGATATTAAGATGATTATGATTATACAAAAAGGTAATGAATAAAAACATTTGTCTGATTACAATAATCTAAATATTAAGGAGTATTAAGTTCTGTTCACTCAAAATGTATTTTAGAGAAAAGCCCCGCTCCGCTCTGGATCGTGTGGTTCATAGCCTAGACTCTAGACAAGTTTAGCTGTTATTCATATAAATAATATTCATTTTTAATGCCAATCCGGATAATTTATTAAGATCACATGCGTAATACGTCTGGAATGGTTTGTCTTGCAGTTTATTGGCATCTGAATTATTTTAAGCATTGCTTTAAACGTCTTTTCTACAGCCCAAAATCTTTTGATTTCTAACAACCCCGGACATTCTCCGCCCAGGATTAGACTGATGAATTCCATCTTGCCCATTTAGACAAGACCATCTATTTAAGTCAGTATTGTTAGTTGCTTTATTTTCAGAGTGTAACTTCCCTGTTTCCCTTCTCCTTTCCTCCTCTACCACTTCTGGGCGACTCCTTGCGGTGCAGAACACTTCGACTCATTAATCACAGAAACACTCGCTCTGCTCTCCTTGACCTATAAATTAAGTTTTCTCCCTCATGATTTGAAACAACAATTTTGCAAAAAACAATGTTTTCAACTTTCAAGTACTTTTGAATTTGATAATGATGCATTTGTTAGAGTCCTTGGTTTAAACCCAAGTTGCTGAGGTAAGGTTTTATCTTTCCCTACTCTTGCTCACAGATGATTTAAATATTTTCCATTCCTAATTTTGCATGCTATTTAAATACCAGTCATCCATTCATAGCTGAGCTGGACACAAAAACACCCTCCTCCTCCTCCTGCTGCCATATTTGTCCTTACATAGGTTTTCAAGTTTCAGTAATCATCCATTTTTTCCTCCACTCTGCATCATTTCTTCAATACAATAATATGAATGTTGCAGGAGTTAATCCTTCTGTATTCTTTGTTTCAAAGAATATTGTGCCATTTGTGAATAGCAAAGAGAACTATTGAACATATATGAAAAGAAGAGCTATTTTAAATTATTTTTTGGCTTTGTTTTTTTTGCTATATTTATTTTATTGTATTAGAATCTTATTTGTAGGAGGGAAACAAAACAAAAAAATCAAAAACTGTATTTTTCATTAGTGCGAAAAACCTATTTTCTTCCTTTTTGTACAACTTTAATGTTTTAAGCGAGACTTTTAAAAGCAATATGATCATGACAATGTTTCCTGTGACTGTAACTGCATGCTGTTTGTGTTGCCTTAATGATGGCTGCATCCCACCATGTCCGACCCGACCCCTTCTGGTTTGCTCCTCACTTTAGAAATCAACCCCACCTCCCAAAGCCCAATTTCATCTGATGGATTTCCAATCCCATCTGATCCAGTCCACACCAATCCAGTCCAGTGCAGTCAATAAAGCAGTGCTTTCTGTGTACACAAAACTTCTCTGCCTCTCTTTTCCAGCACACAGACATTCATTATAACCTCCTTAGTTCTGCAACATTAATACAGATGGATTCAACAACAACAACAAAAAAAACATTCATCATGTCTGTTATTTTTATTTATTTTCGGATGTTACAATATAAAACCGAAAGGTTTCTCCTTAAACTACTTAAGCTGTATAAGACACCATTAGTTTGATGAGGCTGTATATTCAGACCTTAACAGTCTTTGTTGGTTATAATGCAGTCTTTATTCAAAAGAATGGAGAGAGGAACGGCATCATTTGAGCAGATAATTGTACGAAAGACTCAATCCTCAAAGAGGAAAGAAGAACATTTAAACTACCACATTGAAAATATAATTTAATATAGCCACACTTGTCTGCACTCCCTATAATTCCTAGAATATAGTTCACTGTTTTACTTTATATCGATCGGAGTGTCAATGAAAATGTAATCATTAATCCATTACCTCCTTTTTACTTTTGAGTAAAAAGCAGCAGTCTTTAGTCAGAGGCCTTTTTGGCT
Organism: Orestias chungarensis; assembly: GCA_032876305.1. Lineage (NCBI taxonomy): Eukaryota > Metazoa > Chordata > Actinopteri > Cyprinodontiformes > Cyprinodontidae > Orestias > Orestias chungarensis. The sequence continues at coordinate 1,158,468 of JAVLVB010001306.1, forward strand.
TTGTTGCAGTTTGCTGCTAAAGGAGATCCATTCCTGTCCATAACATCAGTAATAAATGATTATTGAACGATACCTTAACAATATGAGTCATGTCAAAACTAAATTTTTGTTCCCGATTAATTTGATACATTTTTAACTGATATGTCAAGAAATAGCTTTGCACATTTCTATAGTCATAGTAGTGTTAATAAACCTAGCAGGTTATCGGTCTATTCCTCATTTACTTGTACAAAATAGACCAATTTTGTTTTTTATACAAAATGCAAAGCCGGGGTGATAGTTAGTTTTATGTTTGGTTGAGGTTATAGTTTAGTGGAAAAATTAAACTAGGCACTATGGAAAGCACGCATATAACTGGGATTTCCTTACATTATTATATACGATTGTGCATCTTTGTAATTTTGCTTGGATCACACACACACCAAGTTGTCCGTTTCAAAGGCGCAGGTTCACCTGCACCAGCATTTATGTGATGTCTTATAGGGGGATTATGTAGTAAAGTGACTTGAGTATAAAAATCTCAAAGCATAACTATGGCTGAGTTGGATGCAATATATTATAAAAAGTGATGTAGGGAGTGTGCGTTTACATCTGACCAAAGGCTCAATCACTTGAAAAATAATGAAACATTATTCAATTCAATTAAAAAAATACTTTGATACCTAAAGGAAATTGAAATGTTTTAATTTATAATATCCACAAGCTAAGCTAAACTTAAATGCGTTTCCAGCTTATGACTTAAATGACTAACTAAAAGACGAAAACAAAACTTAATGGCAGTATGTTAGACTAAAACAGTCGATATAGTAACGCTTATAAGAAAATAGGCTCTTCACTTTCCTTTTGAATTTTCTAGATTTCTTTCTATATGTCTTTTTATACAATTCTTAACATTTATGAACAAAATATTTTACATTTAGTTTTGTTTTATTGTCCATTTGTTTAAAAAATGTATCAAACAGCAATGACTAAGTTTGCTTTTAATTCTCTGCATTGTCCCAAGGACTTAGGTCTATATTTTTGCATCTGTTTTTGTGCTTTTTTATATTTTTGCTTGCCATACAAATAGTGGCCGTGGGTCACGTTCTCCTGTAAATTTTGCAGCTTCCCCACTTGAAAGGGATGGACTCCTCTACATAGACTTTAGCAACTGGATTCCACTCAAAGGACCAAACAGTTTTCTTCCTTTATCCACCATTTATTTATTCGTGTATCATCGTATTTCTTTATAGTTGGTCCCAGGCAGGTAAAAACGTTTACGCAACCAATAAATAAACAAATTTACTAATTCATATTCCTAAATTTACAAAAATTACATTTACTCAGACTTCAAAACAAATACTAAGCAAATCGTGTACATAATACTGAGTGAATCACCATAATCTAACCCAGTGTGATTAAAGTCAAAAAAAACAAAATATCTAGCTTATTAACTTTAAAGTGCATCATATTAACATTTACATTTAAAAGTGTTTACTTACTAATCAAGTTATTTTACAAATATATAAATACTTCAAAGTTATTTGATCTAATTTAATGATCAATGAATAAATAATTTAATTAAACTTTTTCATTATTAACATTCAAGTTCATCAGTTAAAATCACAACACAATCAGTTCAACTATCAATCAGTTCAGATGCAGCTGACTGCATGGCTGTTAATGAGCCAGTGGCTAGGTTAAGGCAAGGCAAGTTTATTTGTATAGCACATTTTCGTTTACAAGACAATTCAAAGTGCTTTACATAGGAAAAAAGATCAGAAAATGAAACAATAAAATCAGCTTTGAATTTAAAAGAAATAATAATAATAATATTCTCAGTTGCTATATGCACAGTTAAATAAGGCTGTTTTCAGCCTGGATTTAAACATTGACAGAGTTGAACCCTGTCTAACCTCTTCAGGAAGACTGATCCAGATTTTAGGAGCATAAAACTGGAATGAAGCCTCCCCCTTGTTTGGTCCTGACTCTGGGCTAACACTACTTTTAACTTTTACTTCTAACATTAGTGATCCAGCAGTCACAGTCTTACCGGCTGCCTCTCTCTATGTTTGTAGGGTCATCCATTTCTGCACAGGTTGGTCGTCAAACCAGAGCTTTGAGAGAGTGACACGCCCATCTGCTGTTTGTTACCTTGTCTGCAGCTTCTGATCCTTTTGTCGTTGTCCGTCCCTTTTAATGGTCCGTGTAGAACGCAGTCTCTGTCCCACCATCATTTTCTGACTGCCCATTCTTTGCAGTTAGTACATGTCACTTTGTTTCTAATCATTTTCCTTTGTTTCAACAATTTATTTTTTCTTCTTAATTACTTGACTTCTTAAATCATCATCATATTTCTATTATTTTAATTATCTAATATAGAATAAATCTTTCAGCTCTTTCTTTGTAAGAAGAATAAAGCTGTGAAGGAATCATGTTTCTAACATCTACTGATCTATCTGACTTATTAGCATTTTGGTTTTGTGAAAATAAAGTTCCCATTAGCAAGATTTCATTACCGAACAAGTAGACGCTCAAACATAAAAGTTTGAATAATATTTGTGCTTTGACTGACATAAAGCAGGGAAAATATGCCACCAAAGTATCAATCCAGTACATATAAGCTGAGTGTGAATGGTACAAGACTAGACTAGCAAAGATTGAGAAGTTAAGAATTAGAAAGCAGGGAATAGTGAATTACACACGTTTTTTTCACTACAGGCATTTGCACGTGCTGCAGGATATTCAGGTTCAGTAGATAAATATTAAATGTCTACTTAACTCAATCTGCAGCAGGTTTCGACACATGCAAACAGCTTACTGTTCTTCAACAAATTGTCAGATAAATTAGCTTCAAAGCGTGAAAAGCTGTTAAACAGCTGCCTTTGCTGCTCCTGTCATTTCTCTGCCAGAGATTTGTCACATTGGGGAGAAAACCGTTTGACAGTTCGTGTCCTCAGATATGGGACAGCGCGTTTTGGCATTCATTGACCAACTACCAAGCCAAGCTATGGCCTATAGTAATTTGAAATCTCCTCTGAGACAAGAGTGGACGACTGGAACAGTTCTACTAATGAGGTGGAGGAAGAGCTGAAGCTCCACTTTCAGCTTTATAAAGACATACTGATATGACAGTACAGCTAGAGCTCTACATGATTGGGTTGGTAATTCTGTTCTCAGTATGTCGTCGTCTGACTGTACAACCTTAAAAGTAGATAAAGTGCAACTTGCTGTCCATCTGCTGCCTGTGTTATGGTAAATGAGTTGTACTTGTACTCACAACCCCCGAAACGCTTTACACTAAATTCATTCACTCATTCACACATTGGTGACGGTAAGCTATTGGAAGGTAGCCACTTACCTGTGGCTACCCTACAGACTGTAGACTGCCTGGGGCTGCCATAGGTGGGGCTGCCAAAGACCTGGCGCCACCGGGCCATCTGACCAAGTAGGTCAAGTCTCTTGCACGTTACAAGACAAACTTTCACCCTCGCCCTGTTGGACCAAAACACTAAACTTTTCCTCCTCTGCTCTGCTCCGATGAGGCTGGTGAGCGTTCCAGTGACTCATTATCATCCATAATTGATTTTTGGTTTCAAAGTTAAAAAAAATTTCCAGCTCATTAATAATTATTTTGAAGTTCCTCTCTTCCATGATCACTCTATTGTAAACTAGGGATTGTCCTGATACGAATTTTTGACTTTTGATACGATACAGATATTTCAGTCTTTCAGTTTTCCCCGTTACCGATATTGACCCGAAACGATACTAGCATCATATATATTTCTTTTGCTTTTGTAGTGTAAAATGTCGGGAGTTGATTAAGTGACAGTACTCAAATAGAGAACAATAGTTCATATTTGGCACAAGAAGAGGTGACCAGTTTATTATAAATGCATAAATGACATTAATCTGACACTTAAACATAAGTATGTTCTACATGTGTTTGAAATGTCCGGTTACTAAACCCTGGTATGCACAGTATGGACATCTGTTTTCTGCCTTTTTTCCTCCTTGGTGCAGAATTTGAGAGAATATTTTTGCTTGGATTTCTTCTGCTTACATTTGTGTATAAATGCAAGAAAATTTGTTCCAATATAAATAATTTAAATAATGCAGAGTGTATTTGCTTACCTGTTTATATACTGAAATTCTTTTTCAGTATTAAAGATTCCTGATTTCTATCAATTGTGAGCCTTTTGTACAGTGACTGTTTGACCTATTTGGACATTTGAATGAATAGTTGGTCGTAGTAAACTTCTCCAATTCTGTGTCAGCACAGAAAACCAGTGCATAACACCTTGGACTTTACAGAAAAGTGCAGCCACACTGCCTACATTAATGCTAGTCATTCCTAATTTGTTAGCAAACGCTGTTGTAGTGATCACTGGTCTTTGCATACTGGATTCAAGCTACCAAACCCAAAATTATGCACTGACTAAAAGCTGGAAAGAATTGCTTATTTTGGAGTGCTTATATTGTAGATTTCAGATGCAGGCCGATATAATCTGATATTAGTTTTTTGCAGGACATCAGACCATTATCTATAAATGGTATAAAACTATGACCTATGCTGCAGAGGAAGTCATTACCAGGACCCTGAAAAGTGAGTGCGAACACAAATGGCAACAACCACATGAACAAGCGTCCACAGTTTCCACAAATAGACAAGCTATGCATTGTGCAGAGACAACTTTTCATGTCAACAGAAAACTACAAAACACTAAAAAGAATTAGTTTTGAGTTACTGAAATTTGTAGTCATAAAAATGGCTTGTGTTTTGGGGAAAGTCTCATTAACATCAATATTTGCACTACATGGGAAAACCCAAAGAGACAGCAATACATTCAATAGTGGAACAGTTAATAAAGCGCCTTGAGAAGTTGGTAATTTCTGAAAAAGCAAAATACCAGCTCACCTACTGAAAACTTGTAATTAATCGATCCAAAAAGTTTTATGTATCCGAAAGGTAAATTATTATATTATTGATATTAGTATAATATAAACCTTTGCTGACAAATCCTGCCTTTAAACCAACCCTACAGCCACAGCCGAAGTAGTAATGGATGTACAGCATCCGGTTACTGTGGAGAGTGAATTCATGCTGGCAGAGACACATTGCGGAGTAGCACTGGAGTGGTTTTTTTTCATTTTTTGTAAAACTATGTTTGCAATAACATACCATTTGTGATTCCCCCCAACCCTACCATCTGTGTATGTGCAATAAAGTTACAACTATAAAGGATTTAGTAATTTCAAGGCTTTTTTTTTAGATTAGCACCAATTGTTTCTGACTTTGGATGGGAGTTGGAGTTTGTGATTAGCAGGTTGTCTTAGGTGAAGCTATGCCTTGTTTTCAAACCTCCTTATAGACAAATTCATTGTCTTTCTTAAAAATAAGTTTAGATATCTTTATCTATAAGTCAGCACACCTTTGTCATTCACAAATGAAAGATTGAAATAAAAGACTCCCTCAAAAATTAATTATAGGTAATGTTAAAAAAACAGAAATGTAATAACCTCACCCCCAAAACAAAAATAGTTTCTTTAGATAAGTGGTAGAGATTTTTAGACAGATTTATTTTTTTGTTTATTTTAAGCAATTTCGGCAACTTGTGAAGAGTCGAAATTAGATATTTTGACACAATGAGGACTTCAGATATGTTTCATCCAATTAAATTTTACGCTAACTTATAAAATGTAGCAAAAAAGAAGAAAATGCTAATTAATTTCCATGTTAGTTTAACAACCGTGTCATGCCACGTGTAATTTCATCAAATGTTGTCTTTATCTCTGTGGCTGTAATAAACTTAAATGAATAATAAATTCTATTCCCAGTATGTTAATTTAGACATTAATGAGTCTAGTGTCAGAAAGTTGTTTGTTTTAGCTGGTCAGAGCCAATGAGGATCTTTATTCAAGGAAGCCAGACAGAAGTAAACATCAGATGTTGTCTTAATGTATGGGAGTAATAAGCAGGAAGCATCAGAATAAGGTCACTACATAAAAATATATTCAGCAATTGTGTTTCTATATCCTATTTTAACGCAAGAAAGATTAAAAAGTATTTGATGAAATTATAGAAAGTCAGTATGAATTTTTCCTTTTCCATCAAACTTTGTTATTGGTATATTTTAAAATGCACAAGAAAAAACTGATTGAAAGATGGCTAGTGTCTCCTACTACATAGGAGTTATAACTTGCTTTAGATTCAAATGTAGACAAAAACACCGCTCTTTTGCAACATAGAATTGGAAAATAAATAAAAGGAGGAAAAGTGAACTCAAAATCTGTCCAGCAATGGACAGAGCGCGTCACATAGACAATATCGCAGTCTCCTTCCTCTGGCAGATGCAACATCTTCTAATCTTTCACAAGGTGACGTCATTTCATCTGCCAAATGTCACATTGACTCCCTCCATGCTGCTCTGTTTCTTTTTTTATAGCAAAGAACCAGAAGTTTTCTGTAGAGAATTGTAATTAACTTTAGAGTTGGATTAAAAATCTAAATTAATGCATGCTCTATTCTGAGTCCCTGTTTTTCCTTTTGTTGTGTCCCTTCCCTGACTTGCTTGATCTTCATTGGCTCTGGGAAGCTAAAAAACTTTTAGACACTAGACTCATTAATTTCTAAATGAACTCACAGGGAATATAAATGTCAGATTAACTGATAAAGAAAACATTTAGTTGAATCTAAGCCCCCTTTATCCACCTTCTACACTCTTCAGACAGAGATCCCAGTGGACTTCTCAACTGTTCTGGCACTTTAAGTCAATCAGGCTTAGATTTAAACACCGCAGGGATACAGATTCAGTCGAAAGACGAGCAAGAGCCACCTCTGAATTAATGAATAATTCCTTTTTTTTTAAATGACTTGCTACTGCTGCTTCTACACTTCTAAATATTAGATAAAAGATCTTCTAAACTTTCTAGATAAAGATTACCAGCATATTAGTAAATTGTGGGTAAAAATACAAACTATTAATATTTTCATTGGGAGCATAAACAGATACCTAAACCCAGATTCTTCACCTAACATGTACTCTACAGCCGCTTTTAAAGATCCCGTGAGTTGCTGTGGGACAGAGGTTTAGTCACGGCAAACTGAACACGTAAATCCTTAGGAACAGCCTTGAAAAGCCTTCAGTCTGAAAGAAAAAAATGATCAAAATGATTTTTAAAAAGCTTGCAAAAGGGAAAATAATGCTAATTTAGAGCTTTGTGAGGGAAAGCAGGTGCCTAAAAATCTCTCTAGGTGTCTTTGTTTTTTTTTTTATGGAAACAAAATTGATTTCCATTATAATGAATATTTCTCTCTCTTTGGTTTAAATCCAAGTTGTGCTTCCGTGTCAATAAAAGATTCACAAGCTAAATCAGTTTGAACCCTGGGAATGAGTTTAGACTAAGAAATGAGATGCAAAACAGCTAAATGAGGCGATTACATGAAAAATAGACTGGAGGAAACAATTCATAGCACTCCTAAAATTAAAAATAATGAGAAGTGGATCAATTGGTCATAGTTTTTTTTCCACTCAGTACTGAGAAATAAATCCTCACGTTCGATCATATCAGTTTATTTCATGTTCTTCCCAATACAGTAAAACTGAAATGAAAATTTTTAAAACTAACTTTGTACAGGACGAACTTTTTCCTGTTCACTGAAGTAGATACTAATTAGTATGAGGCTATATTTGTGTTTCAATCATCCCTGCAGAAACATTTATATAAGTGGTTTTATTCTGTCCCCCACAGAAAGTATAAAACTAATTAATTTGAACATAAAATCAGTCAATAGCTGAAAAGTAATTGAGTCTACTGAAACCTGCAGACATGAGTTCACTTCTTCTGCTCCTAGTTTAAATCACAGCAGATTAGCGTTCTTAAACGATTCTCTTAAACGAGAGTCCCAACGCAGATTGTTGTGATAACTTTACATTTTCACACTTGATAAGGTAGTCTTGTTCTAAAACAGAATAAACAAATAAAACTTGGATTTGACCACACTGCCAACATCGCTGCTGCTAGTCATTCCTATTTTGTTAGCAAACTCAAGATCACTGGTCTTTGGATCCTTGATATGAGCTACAAAATAAACGCTAAAAAGGACTGTTTTTTTTGTTTTTAATCAACCTATTTTTGCTTATCTGACCCATACAGTAAATGATTAATAACATAAGGCCAAACAGATGTAGCAAAAAATAAAAAAATGAACACAACATAGGTTTTGGGTTACTATTCAGTTTCAGTAGTGAAGAAGCTTTATAGAACAGTTTGCATGTGGTCCGAGTGTGTATTGCCAAAAAACATAATTTTATATAATTTTAGCAGCTTTTTACTTTTAAAATAAAGCATATTAAAGACATAAAGTAAACTGAATGCATGGAAATAAAATAGTTAGATAACTCCCGTTGCAACCCAAACATCTCTTACATCCTGTGATTTTGCAATGATGATAAACGTAATCTCAATCGGCCAAAAGCAGGAAAACTTCAGTCAGATTTACTGGCAGAGCGTGCGGAAAACACTTGTTTTGGATACAACCACATAGAAGACATATTTAAGAATAGATACAAGAAAAAGCTAGCAACAGAATTGCAAAATTCATCTTTTAAACATTTATTCTAAGTATAAAATCTATAGAGGTGCCCAGCCATCATAATGTTCAGGAATGAGAAGATCTCTGCTTTCTAGATAACCTGGCTTTGGTCCCAAATGAGAAAATCAACCACTTGAACAAAAAGTTTGGACCTTCTGTAGATTTAGACCATTACTAATATTTAATCTCCATCTGAGTAACTGACTCAAATAATCACTAGTTCTAAGAAATATGTTGCTTAGAAAAAACATGTCTCCCCCAAAAAGGCTGACATGAGTTAAAATTGCCTTCCTTTCTCTTCTGTCCCATGGTGGTAGAGTAAGCTTGTACCACCTTCACTCCCTGCAGAGGTTTCTGAAAATGCCAGTTCATATTGCAATATAAGCAAATGTAATACAAGTTTGATGCAGTCTTACATAACCTACACAACTAAAACCACAGGCTAAACAACGTCAGGTTCACAAATAAGCTGTGTATTACATGCCATATTTTCAAGTTTTCGTATTTAATCCACAAGTTAAATACTGTTAAATCTAAAGTGAGTCTAAGTGTTGATGTTGGTACCGAAGTTGTAGGAAGAAATAATAAGAAATAGTAAACAGAAGGAAACTACTTTCTGAAGTTAAAGCAGTTTTTATAGTTTGCAAATTTGTTATTGGAATTGTGGAGGATTAAGTTTGTAGTTCATATATCATAACAAAAAACATTTTATTTCCAATAAATTTCCTCCTTCAGAGCCCCAAAATCTGTGTTTTTTTTTAACTTGATCACTACGAAACACATTTTAATTGTAAATCAAATAATTTACCTGGAATTCACTTAAGTTATTACTAATAACATCAAGAAATAAACATTATGCAGCTACACCTAGATATTATTGAATCTAAATTAATCTGAGCCTCAGAAAGGTGCTAAAACTTTGTACAAGATAAAGTTAAAATATTTTGACATGCAGTCTTTTTTTCTACATGTTCCATTTTTTTTCTCTAAGCCCTAAAGCATTTCATTGCAGCACTAGAAATATTTATCAGATTTAAGTAATAGCAGTTAGATCTGTTCTTATTTAAAAACAAAGTATTTTATATTAAAGATGATCACATGAGTCTTTTTTTCATTCTCTCTGGTGAGTTTGCAAAGATCCTTGTACTATTCTGATCAACTAAAGTTAAACAAACTGTTTTGTAAATCAGTTTAATGCTATCATTGCTGAAAGTTTGAACACGGGTCTAAGCCTACAGAATATTACTAAACGAGCAAAAAGGTGAAGAACTGAACATAATATGGAAGCAAAACTTTTACAATTATATCAATGTTTTCATGAGAGTTTCCCCTCTTATCTCGAAACTAATCTAGGTTATTTCTGCTGACAAAGCAAAGTGTCAAACCCAAGTATTTCCTGTTATGTTTATGTGGCTGCGCTAGCGTTCTGTGTCAAAGGACAGTGTTGGTTGCGTTTGTTTTTTCATGCAATTACTAAAGCTGCAGCAAATCCAAGCTCTGATTTAGTTTTGTTTGTTTTTGTGAGGGTGGGCGGGATTATCTGAGCAATTTGATACACAGAGACAATAAAACATAAAGGTTCTCTATATAATCCCCATGTTATTTAAGGCAGGGCTTGTCACCTCAGACAGAGGTGAAATATGAGATTTAACATTAACAAAAAAAAAAAAATTCCTGCTACTGTTGTTGTCTTGGCTGTATCATTTATATTCTTTGAAATAATAATTGCCATATTACTACAAATGTGTGACAGGATTTGTTACAGGCAAATTATGGCAGTCTTAACTGTTTGGATGACTTGCCAAATATGAAACCCACAAAACTGTCTTATCCAGGAGGGGGCGCTTTAAAGCTCCTTTTATTTAGGGCGTAGGTCATAGTCTCTCGAAAGATATGAAACATTTTATAAACAGTAAACCCAGTTTAAACTTTTATTACAAAACGAATATAATTTGAAAATATGCCTCTAAATGTTACATTTAATAGATATAAATTTAAATATGCATTTGTTCAAATAGGCTGTTATGAGCCATTTGAAATTATTGTAAAATCTCCATTTATGTTTTTGTGTTCAATTATTAATGTAATTAGTTAATGTATTTTTTTATTTTATTCATAGTGAACTACAAAAATAACCAACTGAACACCTGGAGCAGAAAAATTTAAGGTGCGTCTGAACTTTTCATGGGAGTCAACAACTCTTGTAAAATTAATCTAAAGACTGTCCATTTAAAACTAATAAACTCAAATCTGAAATCATTAACAATAAAAGATGCTTAATAACTCCTGTTGAAAGTAATTACCTCTAGGATTGAAAACATGGCTAATTTTCATGTCATGATCAAATGAGCATGGTCCTTTCAGACAGTGGTGAACTATTATAATCAATACTAATCTGCTTCACTAATATTAACATTGCTTTCTTTTTCTGTACTTTTGGCTCTATCTAGTGGCAGTATTTGATATTGCTAATGCCAAGCAGCATTGCATAACTCCACAGTTTAACATACACACCAACACAGTTTGATTTGTTTAGGAGCTCAGACTAGAAAAAAAGACATGTATTTTCCCCAAACTTGGGAATAAACTAGAATATATTAATATGAACGTTTTATTGAATTTTACAGATATTTTCTCTGATTTAACACGTTTAGATTAGGATGTTTTACCGTTTATTCGTGCTTCATTTTACATGTAGAGAATTTAAATCAGACATAAGCTTTCTGTTCATAATTTTTTTTCTTCTTTTTAATACTAATTTCTGAAAGTTTTTGATGATAGAAATTTACAATCTGTCATCTTACATACTGGCAGGAATCATAAGTCTTGGCTTTTTAGATTTTAGAACAAATGTATGTATATACACATATACATATATATATATATATATATATATATATATATATATATATATATATATATATATATATATATA
>JAVLVB010001306.1:1172778-1195255 GCA_032876305.1 Orestias chungarensis
CAGTTGCCCTGAAAGATCTAAAAGCACTTATTACCCCCCCTGATATTACTTAGCACTCAGTTTATGGTACTTGGGCATTCTGTGTAAACCTAAATGCTGTAAATGAGTGTCATCATTAGTGTTAAATCCTCTCTTAGCATATTGCAGGTAAATTGCGTCGTAGCTATATGTTAAACCCTCTTTTTGTAATTCGCTTTGGATAAAAGCGTCTGCTAAATGCATAAATGTAAATGACAAAATATACAAAATCTCTAGTTCCCTCTGAAGGACAACACAGTTATTGCTTTCATTCTGTTTCTTCTTACATTTCTGTATCGACCATCTTACTTTAATTTCAGCTCAGAAGGCTATATTTTTTAGAAATCAGTATGCTTTTTTCCTTTGAACTAAGGTCCACCCCAACTTTCAACTACTGGCAACTAACAGGACAGCTTTATTTATTTCACATTTGGTTCAGATCAGTGGTTTAAGAATCATTTTAGATTGTCATTAGTTTATTTAAACATAAAAAAAGTCAGAAGCTGTACAGTTTACTCACCTTGCCTGTCGTCTGTCCATATAATCCAAAATATTCTCTCAGCTTCTCCTCGCTCACAGCTTCGGGCCTGTCAATTTTGTTGCCAAGGATTAAGATAGGCACATTTCCGATGGTCTCGTCTGTCATTAATGCCTAGGAAAGTGGGGGAGGGGTTGACAAGAGTTACATTTCATCATGATTCAGATTTTTTCAATGTTAAAAATGATTTGTGAGATCAGACTAATCCGTTTCTGTTTTATTTGTTTATCTGATCACACCAATTTGTAAGGTTGTTTTTTTGTCTTCAGGTAGTCAACCTGAGGGGACAACCTAACACTGTTTATGCTGAGGATGATGTGCTGCAGACCTCGACCCGGGACATCGTAGGTCTGAACAGAAAACATCAAAGACCTCAAAGGTACGTCTTCAAATGTGGACGTAAAGTTTTTATTCAGGCTTTAAGAGTTTGTCAAAAGCTAAAATGCTTAATACAATTTTTCCCAGCTCAGATACCGAACTTTCAGTCTTCAGTATTGCCTGATACAGACCCGATAAGATATCAGCAGGAATTGGTTTTATTACTTTTGTAGTGTAAAAAAATCAAGAAAAGGCTTCATTAAGTTGGGTTATTTAGAAAATCAATAGGTTAAGTGAATATGAAACTTTATTTACAATTTAATAAAATAAGTGACAACTTTTGCAACGGTTGTGAGGATCAAACGCTGAAGCTGACCCCGTGTGTTGGAGTGCCGGTATCAGATTTATATGTAAATCCATCCGATATAAATTTTTTGGCTGATATCAGACCAATATCTGACATCAATATTGGATTGGGACTTCCCCTATACACATGTCTTGTGGACTTGGAGAAGATACTCCAGAAGTATGGGGTACCAGCAGTGTTGCAGAACTTTCAGCATTTTACAACGTAATTCATGATTTTTGCTTTAATCTTTAGGCGAGAGCAGTTTATTATAACCACAAATCAGGGCAAAACATTTTTAAAGCCAGACTTTTGGATCATAATCATGTTTCATATTCTTATGCCTTTAAATTTATCACTTTGACAGCTGGTGGACGTGTTTTTTTAATTTTAAATCCAATTTGGAAAATGGATGTAAATTGATTTTTTTGCCGCACTTGTATGCCTCACTTAAGATCAGTGACTCCTAATACGGGTAGAAGTCCGGCCCTAACAGGGGGATGGATTAAATATCTCAGTGCCTTCTTTACGAATGAGGTAGAGATCAGACTGGTGCTGCATCTGCAGCAATGCGGGTGTTGTACTGGTCGAGCTAGGTTCCTTCGCTGATCTTAGGTCACAAGTGACCAAAAGAACTGAGATCGCTGAGGGATTCAGTCAGAGGAGCTGGCCCAAGTGGCTAAGCAGAGGGTAGCCACTGCCACCATTCTCCAGATAGGCAGAAGATGAAGGATGGACTTTGTAATATGGATTAAAAAAAATAAAAATTTGTCTTTGACCCTTTCAGCAGGTAACTGGAACTAGGCTTTGTGGAAAATGTGCCAAAAAAAACAACAACAAACAGAAAAGAACAACGGTCCACAAAACTTTCCCAACCCAAACAAGAAAAGCAAACTAGTCACCGTTTTTTTAGTAAACAATTCTAAGGAAATATTTAAATGTTCTAAGCAGCAGACACTTACATCAAGCTCTGTTTTTGATTCAGTCATTCTCTGATGGTCTGCACAATCCACGAGGAAGACGATGCCATTAATGGCAGGGAGGTAGTTTTTCCACACTCTCCGGGCTGCGTAAACCAAAAAAACATTTTGTCTGAAAATGCCTCCAAGACAAAAATTTAAAAAAACCTCAGACAAAAAAATATTAATAACACAAACCTTGTGCATGTCCTCCAAGGTCAAAGGTAGTGAATGTCATGCCAGCAATGGTCAGCTCCTCTGATGCTGAGGGGGAAAAACAACAAAACACGAGTGAGGCAACCCAGATTTCCACAGCTGCATTATGCCTGTAATTCGTTAACTCTCTGGAAAATGTGCAGGTGTGGACACGCATGTGTGACAATGCAGCAACAACTCACTTGGGTGTAAAGTTGGAACATGTTGTCCCAATCGGTCATCTTTGAGCATGTGCAATAGCGTCGTTTTACCTGCATTATCCAAGCCAAGAAATACTAACTTGCCGGATTTCTTGTACAGTCCTAAAAATAGAACCACAGCCATGTTATAACATTAAACATACACAATTTTTTTTCAAACAAACATACACACACACAAGAACTTAGTAAAGTCTTGAATTAGAATAATCTCTAAAGCTTCTTAATAAAAATAATAATAATATTAATAATGTATACTTTATTGATCCCGTAGGAAATTGTTTTTGGTGTACAAGCTTTAACTTTATATATTTCTCATGCATGGTAAAAATATACAATAAGCATATTTTTGTTCTTTGTCCTTAGAAAAAAAAGTCACAAGCACTTTAGGTTAACATCAGTTTTATTTCCTTTAATGTCTAATAAATAATGAGGTAAACAGATGTGCAACACTACAAATAAACGAGAAATTGTATAAAATAAAATCTATAACAAAACCTAATGGGGAAAAAAAGTCAATTGTTAGCGTCTCCCTACTCTCCGGCACTAACCACAGCCGATTTCCAAATGAGCACATAAAATATTTTTGGGAAAGAACTGAGAAAAGGAAACGAGAGTGTGCAAAAAGCATAACTGCAGTCTTCACGTAGAGGAACTTTCAGTTGTCTTGTTGGTAAAAATGTGTCCGGCATTCAAACTTGTCATGCATGCTTATGCGTTTGCTGCTTGGCATGAGAAATGTTTAATTAAACCAAAGTGGAAACTCCTTTGGCACTATAATTGAATAAATAGGATAAAGGACGCAAACTAAAGCCACTCCTCACTACAATTGTATGTTGATTTCTATGTATAAAAGGTCTGAGTCAGCTCTGTGAAACTCTGAGGATTTATATCATTTCAGACAGAGTCAGCTCTGCTGAACGTCACCATTACACATGAAGGCTCTATGCAACCTGTCAAACTGGGAGAACTGGAACAGGCGCTAGATGTAGCTTTGACACTGAAACTAGAACAGTCATCTCTGGGGAGAAGACCTACTGGTACACTTAAGGAGATTTTCCGCTAGTTTTTTAGCTAGGTTCAATAAGGAATTATAAAAACTAGGAAAAGAAGATCAAATAAACTCTTGTTTCCAAAAAAAGATCTCCCTTTGTTTGCTGTTGGTGTTTAAACTTCAAATGACAAGACCGGCAAACATTCTTAGATGTGCTCATTTCCAAAACATTATTAATTGGTTGAAGAAAATTTATAAACAAACAAGTTTAGCAAACGTTTATTTTCAATAAATTTCCAGAAACTAACAAACCCTCAAACAAAAAAACAGAACTGTAAAGGAAAGCCGCTCTTTATTTTTGTTGCATATGTAGGGTTGCACATTATTAGCAAAAATGTTCTGCCTAGTAAAATAATCAGAAACTATAAGGGAAAAAAACAAAACAACAGCATTTCCATTCTCAGAGTTTGTCTAATAACTTGCAACTTACTAAAATTGCTGTTTTAGCAAGAAAAACTTCTTGTTCTTCTAAAATCATAATAATTTAAACAACTAACATCACCAAATGTATTTTTCGCATAACGAGATTGATTGCAAATTATTTCTTGTAACTCAAGCAGCTCTTTGTGAGAATAATATTGGTACAGAAATACTGAAATAGCAACAACTACTCAATACAACAACGAAAGCATAACTTTAGCTTCCAGCTCTGTTCAACATAGTTAATAAAAAAAAATACTATTTAAGCTTTGGCTTTCTCTAGGTGTACTTATTTGTAATAATTTCCCTCTGTTTTTGCTAAATAATCAGTACTCACCTAAAAACTGTAGTACGCTATTGAAACCACTATAAATCCAATCAAATAGGAATGACATATCCGGAGCGGTTGACTTCTGAAAGAGAAAATGTGACAATTTTTTTTTAGAAAAACAACACAACCAAAAATGCTTTAAAAGTTGCAACCAAACCTCACTCATACTGATTAACTAGAAAAACACTTCAGCTTCAGAAATGCAGAATCTCTCTGAACATTTAGAGATTACAAATAATATATAAAAATACAGAAAAATCAAAGAAAACCATAACTTTACCACAGATTTTATGATATTTAGACAATTTCTTTATACTGATTTGTTACAAAGCAAATAGCTACATTGGACAATAAAACACCAGATGTCACAAATTTCATCATAAGGAAAAAAACTCCAATAAAACATGCAGTTCACCCCAACTTATCAGACCGACAATAGTAGCTACGATAGGAACAGTGAGGGGTTTCAACAACTAACTATTAGCGGTTTCGTTGTGGTGGATTTGGATCAGTTCTTTCCCACTAACAATCGTGAATCATTAAAAACTTAAATAAAACAAAGATGTTGCCTTTTTCATTCCTAAAGAAAGCCTTGCTAAACAAACTTGAAACAAATGCTTAATTATATTGTTTATGTTTATTAACATCCCCTTGTAATCATTAAGTAATTCATTATTTTAATACCACTGAATTTAAATGTAAGGCCAAGGAAGGACATTAAAAAACCCTTATTGCACTGTAAACTAAATTGCACCATAAAGGCTTATTTCCAATCGCACCGTCAGTGTTTGATACCGTAGAATATAGCAAGGTGAGCTGGTG
This sequence comes from Orestias chungarensis, assembly GCA_032876305.1. Classification (NCBI taxonomy): domain Eukaryota; kingdom Metazoa; phylum Chordata; class Actinopteri; order Cyprinodontiformes; family Cyprinodontidae; genus Orestias; species Orestias chungarensis. Next base: position 1,177,998 of record JAVLVB010001306.1, read on the forward strand.
TCAAACTCTAGTTCTAATTACGCAATGTTTAAACAAATCCAGGGCTAAAGTATAAGGTAGACAAAGGTCAAGATCCGACAAATATGCATCAGCTGATGTCAGACAACTACCTCAGTGATCTGATACATCTGTGAGAGGGAAACACAGAGTTGTAACAAAACAGAGATATTTCTTAAAGATACAAAACAACAAAAGTTCTCTCTAGAGTTGGGAGCATTTTCCAAGGCTTCACCAATGAGTCAAATTGTTGTTACCGATTAGCAGAGATTTTATCCTTAAGTGAATGTGCAGCATACATTTATCACATGCTTGCTGTTCTGTGCTAGTTTTTCTGTACAAAAAGAAACTGCTTCATTATTCTATTAGCTCTTGATAATAGATAACTGTTTACTTTAAAAAAATAATTTAACTACAATGTGATAAGCTTTAATATATCCTGATGATGCATATTTTCGTATCTTTGACCCTTATTTACAATTTCAGGAAGCTTAAGTAGATCCCACGGGAAAACCAGACAATTCATAATATATCTGAACCTTTAAGCCTTCTTAATACAACCGGGCTCACATAATGTTGGTAGAAATGCAAATGCATGATGTAAATTTTTTTAAAAGGTTAAGAGTTTCCACTTTTTTTCGGCAATGTTTAGAAAGAATCAGCAAGTCAATTAAAACGTCTAAAATGCGACTAAGTTATGAAAAACACTGTTTTGTTTTTTCATTTTAAGAGTTTTAAAACAAAGTAGCTTTAAAAAGGATTTTTCAAAAGTCAAATGATCCTAGACATTTTCTGTAAACAAATAAAAACCAATAAAATGGGATTGGTATTAATCCAAACTATTAACATGACTTTAATGTTACAGTCTGCTACCTTATTAGTGATGTCGAAAATGCACAAATATGCCCTCTGGGGGGAAAACGGTTTATTAAAAACATTGTGGAAATAAGCAATAATTCCCTTTTTGACAGAGGTTAAACTTCTATAATTCCAGTAGTTTCATATAAAAAACCTGCCCAAGAACTGTATGCTGAGTCGACTAAAACATAAAAACATCCAATAATCTCTGGTAACAAAGTGAAAAACTCTGAAACTCTTTTAACGTGGGCTGGGTTCGAATATCGTAACATTTAACCGAGTTGACATGTCATGTTACATAAGGCCGTTTAATAGGATGTATATATTAGGAAAATTTGAAAAAAAGACTATATGGTTGTCGATTTAAGTAAATACTAACATACTCTTACATCGGTTTTCGACCTGAGTACGAGCTACGTGTCATATTCTCCAGGCGACGTAGCATCGAGCGGCGACTAGCTGCGTTAGCAAATTAGCCGTTAGCTTGGCAAATAGTTATCTGATGTCCCAAAGTACGCCAAAATACTCGGCTATTAATTGTTTTTCTCGATTATTCAATATTCAAGAACGACATTGAGCACAGATAAATAGTGGTTTAACCGACATTACGTTTAGATAAGTTCAAAACGAGGCGATGCTAACGTAGCGTTGGCTACCCGGGAAGTACGCAAAAAAAGAAAAGCCGAACGCTCGTATCTGAGTTTTTTTCTAAAATATCCGAAGTAAAACTTACCGGTTGATTAGATGTGGATTTAGTTGCCGAGTCTCTTCGCTCTAACAGTCATGTAAATGAAGCTGTCGGTGAAAAGCGAACAGCGAGAGCGGTTGCCAGATCTTCTTCAGCTCGTTCGGTATTTTGTTACTGAGCCACGACGCCGCAATGGCCGCTGCTGCTCCTCAGATCTGCTCAGCCTAGCCGCTTCCTGCTGGTGTCCCACCGTCAGCCTTCCGCCAGCACAGCCGGAAAAGAATTTCGCCCAACACCGGAACCCACCAGCCTGTCAACGTTATTATTCGTTCTTTAAAAACAAAGTTAGGGCGAAAAATCCACAGGGGTGCCAGATAATCTTGTTTTGAGGGTTTTTTACATAACAATATTATTAAAAAGAGCATTCCGTCTTTCATTTCAATTTGATTCAAAAAAGATTCTCAATCCCAGAATTTTTCTTTTTTCATAAAGTTTTTGGCAGGTAGTATTTTCTATTGTGATTATTTATAAACATCTGAGAATTGACACTCTGTTGTTGAATAGATAGATTGATAGATAGATAGATAGATAGATAGATAGATAGATAGATAGATAGATAGATAGATAGATAGATAGATAGATAGATAGATAGATAGATAGATAGATAGATAGATAGATAGATAGATAGATAGATAGATAGATTTAATAACAGACTCATAGTCCAAATTTACACAAAAGAGAAAAAACAAAACATATAGAAATACAGATTAGAAATATAACTTGTAGCAGAAAATTAATAGCAAAGTAACAGGCAATCTGAGCATGAGGGTTCACCCAAATTTAAAAATACAAAAACCATATTTAAGAATAACTGTACAAAAAGAACAGATTTATACACATATCAAATATTGTAGTTGTTTAAAAAAAGTATTTGTAACTGAGTAAGATATTTGAAATAAAAACAGATGTATTAGTGCAATAGTTGCTTAGAGTTGTTCCTGATTGTCATGATTTTATGAAGAATCCTACTTTTGCCCAGAATCCTCAGAACCTGTATCCTTTTTAATTAACTTGTTCATACACATTTGTATGTTTTACAACCTTTGAGATCCATACAAGATCTTATTTTTTCCTGACCCCTTTCAGTATTTTATTAATTTAATGGTTTTACCTTCGTTTTTTCAATTGGAATAACAATGCCTTCTTTGAATGGTCAGGCCTGCTATTTATCAAAGAATTCACAAAAATTCTGGTAAAAAAAAACCAATGAGATTTTGCAGAAATGAAGAGTTTGAGAATGACACAAGAACTGGGAACTTGTTAAAGGGTAGCAATATATCTGTTTTAAGAATCAACCTTGCCAGAGTGTAAAAAAATTAATCTCATTCATATTTTTTCTGCATCAGTTTGGGAGAACATCACAAAAGAGGAAAAGTATAAAATCACAGGGATAATAAAACAAGTTTTTAATTGGAGGGATTCTATTAAATATGGTATATCTACAGCTTTTGGATGTTTGTATGTTGTCTGTAATTTCACATGTGTTTCCTGGAGGGGATACAGAAGTGGCTTGTATTTTAATACAATCATCCATTGGAATGAATGACATTTTACCAACAACTGAACAAATGAACACTTTTGCCCCCTACGACCCCACAAGAAAATTTCAGGTTGTGGTAAAGGTTTCTTGGTTTAGTAGATTTCCTATTCTTTTATGTTTATCATATTCGTATTCTCTGTTGCTGTGTACCTTGTTTTGACTATTCCTTGACTCTGCTCTATTATGAGTATTCTTACATCTTCAGGAATCAATTCTGCAACAGGAGTTTTTCCCACTGTTTGGGGGAAATCGGCCATGGATACCACAAGGCGAGTAGATCTAACATACTACTTAGATAATCTAAATGGACAGTAAATACAAACTACCTATTTCTCTTCTCTTTCTTTGTTGTGGCCTTATCTTTTGTATTATTTTTGAAATTGTTTTACTTGTCTTAGTGGTCTGTTTCAATACAACCTTTTTCAGTTTTGGTACAATACTGATATTTCAGTCATTATTTTTGACCGATACCAACCCAATACAATATCGCCATGAAATCTTACATACTTACATATTATTTTTGCTGTGGAAGATATTAGAAAGAGCTTGACTGAGAGATATTACTGAAATGGAGAACAGTGGTTTACAACAACACCAAATAAGCAAACACTTTTGAGTGATCCCGTCTCTGCATAATGAATGAAACCTGCTGGACAAGCATGCTTGTGTTGGAGCGCTGATATCGTAGATTTTAGATGCAGGCCCATATAATCGGATATAAATGTTTTTTGCTGATATTGGACAGATATCCTATGTCGATATCAGATCGGGGAACCCATAACATTGCAATTCTTAAATTAATTGATTATTGCAACTATAAGAATCTAGGCATCTTTTGGAAAGAAGCTATATACTGACAATCTTTACTGATGGTTTTATGTTACCTTTATCATATTTAGCATATTATTTTAAAAAAGTATGGTAAAATAATTTCTTTTGTTACTAATGTCTTTTATAAATTGTATGAAATGGTTATTGAAATAAAAAAGATCAATAATATTCTCTTACATTCCAGAGATAAACTACCTTAGACACTTAAAAGTCCTCCTTAAAAGCCTCCTACAGGTTTGTATTAGTATATGATAGTTAGCGAGATTATGATGGGGATAAATGTTTATACTGTGAAATCCAAGCTTGTTTCTGGTACTCTGGAAAAACATCTGCGCACGGGAGGAAATGCCACGTGTACACACTGCGCATGCTTGAACTTTTTTTTTTTTACGTTGATCCTTCTGGGTGATCCCAACTTCCGGTGAAAGAGGAGAAGCTTTACTCCGAGCAGGCCCAGCGGTTTACAAACCTGTGGGTCTACGAACCGGGTCTTTGAGGCTGGGGTTTTACTTATCATGGATATATGATAGCAACCCATCCCCTCAGTCAACAACTTTCTAAAGGTGGCCGAAGATTTCCGCTTCGGACTTTGTTCTTCGCCATAAGAGCCGCGGTTTCGAGCGCGACGGTCACAGCTAGCTGGCTAGCCAGCTAGCTTCCAGGGAAGTCAACCGAGCGACTCTAAATTAGATTCTGGTGTCTGTGTCAACATGTCAACCGCCGGGTTCAACTCCCAGAACGGGACCGGGACCGGACAGAACTACGCGAACGGTGAGCTGCTCTCCAAACCCCGTTTCAGGACGGTTCGTTTCGATGTAGCATGTAAGCTAACGCTGATTAGCCAAAGTCGGGAGACATTTAAGAGCCGAGGTTTCCCGTTAGCTGGCTTTACTTGGCAAGATTACGAGGCTGTTCACCTCGACTCGTGTTGCCAAATTTGAGATAACCGACATAAACTCTCATTAAGCAGCGAACTAAAGTGTACAAGAGTTGCTAAAACGCTTTTAGAAGTTTTCACTTTTGTTTTTACTACTCGTATCTGTAACATAAATACGGTTCTTAATCCTGTTCCGACTCAAACCCTGTCAAATCAACATTTCGTTTAAGTGTGAAGCCCTCATTGGATGTTTGGTGTCGAGGAAAAGACGTCATTCACCCAAAATGCTGTCATATGTGGCGGAAACATTTTTTACAAGTTAGCTTAGAGATGCTCAAAAAGTGGATTTTACTTTAGAGACATGTCATCAGGCAGACGGAAAGTGTCTGAAAACATCCACCTTATCATTGAATCATCCCTTTCTAATGAATCTCTTATCAGGATAATTTGTCAGGCTGCCACCCGTCCCCTCTGTATGTTTATTAGCTTGCTCGGTGTTGTGTAATAAGTTTCTTTCAGGGCTGAGCTGATAAAACATGTGAGCTTTCTGCCTTTTGCTGTGTATGTGGCACTTTGGGGACGATCCAGATAAGTTAACAGCAGTGATTTCTGGCAGGCCGCAGCAGCTCCTGTGCTTCGTTTTCAGATTTTTTACACATCTTAAGAAATAAAAAATGAGTGCGGACATAAGTATTCAGCAGCGTCTATTATAAATACATGTCTATAATGACTCCTTTACTCTCCCTTTATGCATTCTCAATTTATATAACTCCAGTTTTAATTCTTATATTGTTAAAAAAAATAAAAACCTCAATATATTACATTGAATATGACAACTATTGTCTTACAATGTCTGGTTAAAGTTTCTTTTTGTTTGACTGCAAATCTTAGCTTTTAGCTGTATTATCAGCTGCTCTGTGGGAAAAACATTGTCTCAATATTTACTCCAAACATTTAAACCTAAATTTACTACATGATTGAATTTCTTTATTAAAAACAGAAAAGCAATGTTTACTTCCACAGCTGCTGAGTATTGCAGGTGTTGTTCTCTTTAAATGTACACAGTTTAATACATGAACTAAGGAAAAGATACAGAATAAAATACAAGTAGTGAGGAGATTGTTATATATTTTTGCTTTCTTTCTTTATGCTCTAACAAACGTTCATGGTACTTAGGGTTATAGCTTGTCTAGATGGACAATAAGCTCAGTCATCTATATTTGTGAAACAACCTAATAGTAAAGTGTGGCGTTTCTTTAGTTTCCACACTATGACGTTTGTGTTTTTCTCATTGAAAAAGTTGAAGCACAGCTGATTGGCAGTGCGCAGCAATAGGTGGAAGAGTATTATGTTAGTTCAAGCCCCATAAATTGGAGCCAAATCTGTTCACTCCAATATTTTCTTTGGCTTCTTTTTAAAATGACTTCAAAATGTAGAAGTAAAACATCTACATGGCCTAATACTCAAAACTGATCGTCTGATGTTAATAAATGTGAACTATCTACATTAATTTTTAGCGTTAAATATTGTTTACTTTGCAGGTTTATTTTATCTTTATAAAGAATCTGATCGGATCTAAGGTGTACAGAAAATGAGAAGTAGTTGTAGGGAAACACCAACAACTTTCTATAATCTCGTAGATGAGTAAAGCGTGTGTTCCCATGACTGACCTTTTCCCCCCCCAGTTTTTAAAGCCAACAACTTTAGGTTTGTGACATGATTGAGGAGCGGAGTGGGTTTTATTATCGCAGCGCTGCCTCCAGAAGAATCGTCACAACTTGAGCAAATAACAGATGTTTTTACACAAATTTCATACTTATGGAATCAAATAGTGATGATCAAATATAAAAAATGTGGGCTGATCTAGATGGCCAAAGTTTGTTGTTACGGCGATTAGTTGATATCAATGATATTATTTATATTTTATATACATGTATGTACATTTTTCCCCACAATTTATAAAAAACACATTGCTGGCATTGCTTCCATGTTTCAGTTAAATACCCCACAATCCTTCTCTGTATCATTATCACATGACCACAGAAATATCACATGACCCAATCCTGAAACAAGATTTTGCAGATATAATGTGCACCCCTTGTATTAACTGTATTGAAGTTCATGATGTTTTGAAAATGCTCCCGTCTGATAGTGTTGACTTACAATCTTTTATCTGAACAGTTTAAAGACTGGTTGACCTTTTTAAATCCCTGTTTTCATGTCTTTAGTTTAAATTAGCTTCATATTGCTGAAGGTACAATTTTTATTTGTATCTCATCTAGTTGTCAACATCAAACTCAGTTGTTTGATAAGAAATTTGTCCACCGTAAAGATTTGTTTTGTAAAATATACGGACAAGATGTGCAAAGATAATAAATGGATGGTAATCCTTTGTTTAATTCATCTTTTCTTTTACATTATTAATTAGTCTCCAAACCCACACAGACTAATATAAGCAGCTTTCTGACACTGTATCTCATCGAAAATAGTTTATATAATCTAGTTTGGTTCTGTTGAGGTTTTACATTCTGTACTTTCATGATTAAGGGGTAAACGTCCAGCTATACTGATTCTCTTTTCAGAAAATAGTTTGATTCCATGGATCAAAGTGGCATGGATACCATCATTCTGTATTCAGATCAAGTTTATTTTAACTCCACGTAATAAGAGTTAACCTTTGGCTGTCGCTTCAGTGGCCATTTGATGCATCTTTGTGCTGTGAATAAGTGACTTTCTGTAACATGTAGTTAATAAACATTGAATATGTTTTATGAGTGATCCTTGGGTGATTATTATTGTTTTTTTATCTGTTGAGATTTGTTGTTGTGAAAGTGTTAAATTCTAAAGACATTGGCTAACTGGTTTAAAAACAGAAATACAGTGAACTTTAAGATGAAGTAATAACACAAATTATCAAATGTGGAACAGATGGGGGCTTTTTAAATCGTTTAACTTATTATAAAGTACGATGAATATTCAGTGTGTTCCTTATTTAACACCTGTATTTATTTTGTTTTAATCTCCAGGTCCGTCACAGAATCCAGTGGCTCTCCATCAGCCGCCAGGGGTCGGCTACGGCATGAATAACCAACCAGTCCACAATCCAATGCAGGCCAAAGCTCCGGCCCCCGCTGGCCCCGGGCTTTACCCCCAGTATCAAGCCGCTGCCCCGGTCAGCTCCTATCAGCATGGCCCACAGCTCGGTTCCTATCCTTCTGCTCCGGGCCAGCCTCTGTTGTCACGGTCTCAATATGGAGGGCATCCATCCCACACCCCTCCACTGTCTGCCAGCCCCACCCCTGGTCCCAGGTTGCCCCCTGCACAGGCCATACCTCCGCCTCCTGCTGTAACTTCTGCTGGCTACTACCCAAACCCCCCACAGCCAATGGCTCCAGCATGGCAGTATAACGCAGCCCCTCCAGCCTATTCGATGAACACGCCTCCCAGGGGCCCGGTGGCGAACCATGTAAATCCAACCACGAGCTTGGCCGCACCGTCGCCACCGCCGCCAGCTACTTACAGCTCTGCACCACCACCCCATGTGTCCCATAGCACCTCCCAGCCCGGTCCAGTAGTCCACCCCACCTCCATACATGGATACACTCAGCCAGGTAGGAAGACACAGACTCCGCCCAACTCATATCATCTTCGTTCAGTCCAAGCACACTCCTGGTTACGGTCTGATCTCTGGGAATATTTGCTCAACTATTGGCTCAAACATATAAAGTGAAAGTCTAAATGATATCATTGAAACATAATTTATCTTCTCCAGTTTGTATCCAATCAAACCAGTGAACGTTTAACTAGTAATTGAGGCCGCATTGTTCCACAATTACTGTCAATGTCTACTAAACCTGCTCCACTCCACTACCTCAACAACTTGAATACAAAGTCTCCTCAGCCCTGTAATTGCTTCCACTCACTGACATGTGAAGAAGATATCTGCATATCTGCAGCCCTGATACGTTGCAGTTGGACGTTGACCTCTGCTCTGACACCCGCGATGTTGGCCAAATTTGCCGCCTTACTCTGGCTCCCTCTCAGCTACATACACTTTGTACAAAGTTCAGATCAGGCTCAGATCTGAAAGAATAATCAGTACCTCAAAAAAAAAAATTCAAGTTCTGCTTTATTATGCTGATGCTGATGACATTTTTAGAAGGGGGGGGAATGAAAAACCACAAATGGGAAATTAGCAAATTTTCTTCCAAGAGGAAGAGAGATGTAGCTTCATGTGTGTTGTATACGAGCTAATCGTCATTTCTGCACACATTACATTAGATTTGCCAAGAATTGAATGATTTTAGTATTTTTGCTGAGACACAGAAATTCATCTTTCTGTTAGGGAAATCTCAGAGGTTTTGAAAATTTGTCATCAGCACATATATTTGGCAGGAGCAATGGTGATGAGTTCATATAAATCTTTAGTTTTCCACAGACATGTTTCGGCAGTTATAATTTTGTTTTTAACTTAAAAATGTATTCCCGACCTACAGATGAGCCAGCATATGGTTCAAAAGTTAGTGAAGTGATAATGTTGTTTACAGAAGTCAATTTATAATCCAATCCAAATTATTCATACATATTACATTTAAAACAAAATATACCCAACCTTAAATATTAGTTTTAAGACTACCTTGTTGCAACAAAAAATATAATTTTTGTATGTTTTCCTTACGAGAAACTGAATTATACCATAATAGCAGCTACTGACCCATGCTTATCCAAACCACAATATATTGAAGAGTTTTCATTATGCTAAGTTAGTAAAAGTTTACCCAGCTTTTTTTGTATTTTTCTGAATACAAAAAAACAGGTTTGTCTATAAAATGTTTCAGATTAAACTACTGCCTTAATACAAATGTCAGATATTCCACAAATAAATAAAAAAAGAACTTTTTAATCTGGTTTCTTTCCACCTGCTGGTTTGGAGAGTCAACCTGACCACTGGAAGCATAATTTAATCAAAGTTTGATGTAATGCATCTCTGTAATAAACAGAAAGCAATAGAATAAGTTGATACCTCTGAGTTTATTTAGCAATCTCTTTTTTTTGGAAAAGCCAAAAACCACCTATAAAGAGCTTAACTTTTACGTTTTTTTCATAATTGTGCAAGTTATTTTGAATTTTCCGGTTTTTAACAAGTTTTTCTGATGCAACATGTAAAAATGTGGACATAAACATTGTTGAAATGCACATTTTCCTAATCAGAAAAAGTATCGTTTAATCGGTTATTTTATGTTTATCATCAGGCCCGGCCCCTCCACCAATGAATCCTCTGGTTCCCCACACATTCCAGCCTAGCAGACCTGCCTCTGGTCTTCCACCTACAGGACCCCCACCAACCATGAAACCAATGCTGTCCCCTAGTGGACCCCCCCTGACCAGCGGCACTCCTCCTCCTACCAAAGCAGATGGTAAGTTTTTGAAATTTGTCGATTTTATTCAGACTGGTTTCCAGTTAAGTGCTCCTAAATATATTGATACGCAAGATTTAACTTTAGAATGAGCAAGACAGGAGTAGCACATAACTGAGTTGACAAGTGAGTTATGAGTTCCTAAATGCATGCTGTTTATTTGTGCTGGGCATTTGTACTTTGTGTTGTTTCACTGATCTCTTAATGAATAGTCCACATCCAAGTCATTGAGTCTCTTCCTTAAAGACCTCAGAGGATGGAAAATATGAATACTTTGTCCAGAGTTTTAAGCTTCATAAATCTCTATTGCTTCTTTCAAAAATTAAAAGGGAATGTCCAAACCCCTGACCCCACAGAGTCGAGCCCCCACATTTAACCTAAAAATGCTGAAAATGGACAACAATAATCTGAAACTGTAGCTTTTTATGATGAACACAGCAATCCTGGATGAAGTGAGGTGGTAGCACCATCCTGTGGGAAAAGCTTATCAGCGTTTAGAGGCAGATAGAGGAAAAACATTTCAGGCCAATACTGAAAGATTACCTGTTTAAGGCTGAAAAAGCTTTAACTCTTGGGCGTGGTCCACCGTCAGACAGGCCAACTCCAAACATAAAGCCAGGGCTACAATAGAAGGGTGTAGATCAGAAGATGTCAGACATTTTTCTAACAAGAACCACCTCAGTAAATGGAATGCTTTAGAAACACCGTCGTTTGGACGACCATTTTTAAACAAGTACTTTTTTTGGTACTTTTATTTAATTTAATTTATTTGATTTAGCAGGGTTTCCTTTTTAATATATGTTAAAAAATATTTCAGAAGTTTAAATTTTCTATTCTTTTCTATTTGTCCCTTTCAAAATAATGTATGCTACAGTAAACAAAAATGTTTCATCATCATTTACAGTGAAGTTGTTGTGACAAAGTATGGAAGGCACTAAAATAAATGACAAAACTAATGCCAACAGTGGTTCAAATGGTTTCCTTTTTCACTTTGAATGGTAACACATTTGAGTTTTGTTTTTTAATGTAATTCTAATATTCCCCAGAACTCGGCTTAAAAACCGGCCAGCTAAAGTAATTTAGGAAGAGTCATCTTTAAGAAGTGCATCAAAAGGCTTCGTCGCCTTTAGTTTCCAGCCTTGTTTGTAGTGAAACCTGCAGGCCTGGTCGCAAGACCTCAGGAAGTACTGAGCGAACATGCATTTAAAACTCCAGGAAAGTGTAACAATGCTTTATTAGGCTGCAGGTAGCGTTTAATTCCCATTTAACTAGCACTTAATTTTTAACAAAATGTGTTCATCCTAATTAAACTGTGGCACACCTACCGCCATTGATACTCGGCCCACCTGAGAACCAGTGCGTTAAATTTAAGCAAAAGACTTCATTCCAATTACTCAAATCAATATTCTAAGTATGAGAACCAATGTTTGAGACACTCACTCTACAATGATAGAGCTTTGAGGTATTTTGCAAAGTAAATGGGCAGAAATCCAGTTAAAACTAGTAGTGATAAATAAACTCAGTGGCCCGCAGCCTTAATCACTCTAATATGTGCATCTAAAAAGTACTGAGCGAAATGCGATGAATGCAGCATACTTTGTCTTCTCTACGTAGTTTACATTGAAGTACGTGTTGGTTTTTGACAGCTATTGTTTAAGATGTATGAATACTTTAGCATCATACCAGTGGTTAGATTTTGGAACAGTTGTTTTAGGTCTGGAGGAACTGTAAAAAAGACCGTATGTGAAAGCCGGTTGGTCATCCGAACCCTGGATCTGTTGTTGTATTCGTGGCAGACTGCGTGATGATCTCTCCGACCATCCTGCCAAGATGGACTTGAGGTCTAGTTTAGATGTACCTACGCATATATTTGACAGGAATTTCGTGATTCAGACAGCAAGAGAAAAAATTATTGAAAAAAACAACACACAAGTAAAACTGTCATCTTCTTCGAGCTCGTTCATGCAGTACAGGTAGTTTTGTGTTTAATCTTAGACCCTTTTGTTATTATTTGATAATTGTAGTTATGTTGGACCATCCAGTTGGATCAAAGCGTCAAAAGTTGGATGCAGGCGTTGCGTCTCGGCCTTAAGTAATCCGTCTCTGATGTCCCTCTTGTGTTTCCCTCCCTCATGCTGCGTATCAATGCCAGCTCAGGGTTGGGGCGTTGTCAGCAGCGCTTTTTCCCCCACTGAGCACGACTTCCAGGAAGGAGACATTGAATGTTCAGGTGTGACCAAATCGTCAGCTGTGTGTATCAGTTTGATGTTCTGTCTGCCTTGTTAAACACCTTCTCCTTTCTCTGGAGTGTTTCTCATCATATGTGCGAGTTCGCCGATCACCTTCCATCCCTTGATAAACCTTTAGTTGTTTAACTGTTACATTCTAGTGCTTCTCTTTAAATAAACTCCCCTTTATAAAAGTTTTACCCCCTGATTTTCATCTTTATATGTACTATGTTTAAATGTTTGTTTCGATCATCAGCTTTCCTCACCTCCTGTCAACGCACTGGGTCTCAAATATGCAGAATAAGTTACATCGTTGTTTGCGTTTGTTGCAGGAGATGTGGCGGGAAATGGTCCTCAAGCACCAAACAGCTACAATCATGTAGACAACAGAATGGGTAAGGCCTTTTCCTGCCTTTATAAAAAAAATATATATATATATATTTTAGACTTGTTAAGTTTCTTGACTGATTTTCTACTTTAATGGGGATTATCTTTTCATGTCTGTAATCTTCATTGATGTTTATAATGGATGGTTCTAATGAAGGATGATTTTAATATCTTGCTTGTACACCTGCTACAAATAATCATTTACACTCATAACCAATGAGAGGCTTTTCTTTTTTGTAAAAGGGTTAATAAAAGATTAAAGGTAAAGCTTAAAAACAATTTTTTTCAATGAGTATGTTCTGGTACCTAGGAGGGCCCATTTTGATCTTTTCTTCTCCAGTATATTTAAGATTTAAATACTAAAGACACCATAGATTTGCTGTAATAGCATAGAATTGTAATGATCATGTACAACCTTATCTGTTTTTAAGTAAATGAAAACATATCATTTATTATTTATTAGTATTTTTTAATGTAAAATATCTGTTTATATAGTTGTTTTTATTTGTAAATCAGTGTATGCACAGATGGAAATTAATCAGTAAAACCACTTCATGTTCTTTGACTTACAACTCCTACATCATAATACACTGCACTCGCTGTTTTTCTATCTGTCTGCAGAGGAAAAATAATTTAAAAAAAATTCTTATTTAGCAAAACTTTTATGTTTTTCTAAAAATAATGCAAAAAAATATCCTATTTCAAATAAAACTTCATATTACATTTGAGACTTTAAATGAGGTTTATTTAGCTGGACTATGCACAAAAAAATAATACTTTATGTAACTGCTGTCATAGAAATTTGTCTTCAAAATGCGATGATTTTTGTTTTTGATTTGATTTTGTAGTATTTTTATTATCATGATGGAACATGATACGGTGATATTTTAAATCCATAACGCCTACCACTTGTAGTAATGTTTGATAGTAATAATAAATGTTTTGTTGTTGTTTTTTTACTTCATTTTTAATTATCTTTTCTTTTTTAATCTAAATGTTTTGGCTTTCTTTACCACAGCGGGCGCGACTCAGCCTGGTCCCCCCGGTCGACACCTGGGCCACTACCCCTCCCTCCCTCCTGGGTACCAGAACAACTCCGCCCCTCCTCCGACCTCCTCTTTACACCCGGCAATTCAAGCTGCCACACAGCCGTACTTACAAGGGCCGCAGCCATACCAACAAGTAAGAGGAGCACACATTCCCACCCATTTCATTCTCACTTCCATGCATGATCAAAACAGTCAGCTTCTCTCCTTCTCTCAGCCTGGCGGTCCCGGTCCAGCCCATCTGAGCCCATCGCTGGCAGCCATGAGCCTCCAGTCCAGCACGCCTGAGGCTCTGAGAGTGGTCAACCTGTTGCAGGAGAGAAACGTGCTGCCACCAAACGCAGTTCCTGCTCCGACGCCCTGCCTCACCCAGGACCTGCAGAAGCTGAACTGCAGCCCAGAGTAAGTAGAGATGGCCTTAAAGAGCAAATCTCATTTATTACCATGTGAAATTTGTTTTAAACTAGTTTAAAATTATACAGAGAAAAAAAAGTCAGGTTATTAAGAATACAAACAAAAACATCTAATTATTAATTGCTTTTGAGTTTTCTCTGTGTTTAATAAATGTCCCACTAATGATTCGTGTTTTTTCCTTCCAGGGTTTTCCGTTCCACACTAACCAGCATCCCTCAGACCCAGTCATTGCTCAATAAAGCCAAGTTGCCACTTGGCCTGCTGCTCCACCCCTTTAAAGACCTCTCGGTAACTTCCACGTTTGAAATTTAATCATTCAATTAATGCTCAAATCTTAATTATAAAAGTATTAATGGGTTAATGGGGTTATATGAAGGTAATGCTTGAGGGGAATGGGGTTCTGGACATGTTTGTACGGGAAGAAATTATAGGTATAAGTATATAACATCTTCTATTCTGCTGTAATATGTTTGATCAAACATGGAAGATATTTCTGAAAATTAAGTCTTTCTAGAGGTTATTTATGGCTGGATTTTACTCTGATTGTTCTGAAACTTTTGAAGATAACTATTATATTCCTCCAAGTTAATGAGTCACATCAATAGATTGCGGGATACCATTGTTTTCATTCCCACATGAGGGCTAAACTAGAAAAATAGTGCGGGAAACATCTATGTTGATTACAACAGAAATCATGTAAGTATTTTAAAACAGATCACAAAAAATATTTTCTGAAGTTTGAAGGAAGATGATTGGGTTAGGATTCAAGGGCCAAGAGCTAGATAAAATACCTTAAACATTCATTTTAGGAGTCTTTCCTTCCGCATCAAAGGAGGAAACTTTTGTAGAGAGATGCAGAGAAAGAATGTGACTCAATAAACCTCTGGGTTCAATGCCAGTAATTAGTTCCTGCATTAACCAAAGATTTCACAACTTATAACAGAGAGATCTAAAAAGAACCAAGTTGTTCTGGTGTAAAACATTTTTTTTCTTTCTTGTATGTGTTTGTAAATCCAGCAACTTCCTGTGGTGACATCCAGCACCATAGTCAGGTGTCGTTCCTGCAGAACATACATCAACCCGTTTGTCTCTTTTCTGGACCAGAGGAGATGGAAATGCAACTTGTGTTATCGAGTAAATGACGGTAAGGAAGCGGGAAATTTTCTCAAAGAGCTACACTGTAAAAATGCAGCAGGCGCATTTTTCAGACACGTTTTAGTTTAGTAGCAATGATTCGCTTTCTAGCTTGGGTACGTCTGGATTTTTGGGATTTATTCTGCTAGAACATTTTCTGAGCTTTGTTTTTATTGATGGGTTTAAGGTTCCAGTTAAATATGTATTTTTTAGTTGAACAAAAATTTTTTTTATCCATGAAGGGATTATTGCTGTATTTGTTTCCACCTGATTCCTTTTTTGTCTTTAATTGATCTCATGTTTGTGGTTTAATGTAGTTCCAGAGGAGTTTATGTACAACCCAGTAAGCAGATCATACGGCGAGCCACACAAAAGACCAGAAGTTCAAAATGCCACTATTGAGTTTATCGCTCCTTCGGAGTATATGGTGAGTTAAGGTTTCTTTATTTTATTGCATTTAAATGTGTAAGCAATAAGCTGCATGTTTTCAAATAGTCAGTCTGTATTTCTATAGATTTTTGCGTTTATGTAATAAAATACATAATGCATACAATAACAGAAAATTATTCTTGAGGTTGCAATAAAATTTCCTACATTCTTTAATTGATAAGTGTTAAGAATATCACATATCATAAATAAATCAATAAAAATGTATAAATAAAAAAATGTAAAGAAATGCAATTACAAAAACCTTAATAAATTAAAATATTGAAATTAAATCCTGAAATAAAGTGGAAAAAACTAAGATTGTAAGAATGTTAAAACTATGATCACAAATTGTGAACAGATGCTAAATCACACGCATAAATTAAATCCAGAGATGGAGATTTAACAAAAAAATATGTATAAAAAATGGTTAATTAGATTTTAACGTCTTTGGAATTGTAAGTAAGATCACATGTACAACAAAACTTAAATGGATAAAAATCCATCTTATAAATGCAAATAAAATTGAGCAGCTAAATACTAATAAAACTAATTGTTTTAAAACAAAAGCCACAAATATTCATAAAAAGAGAAATAAAACTTCGACCAGGTAAGAAATTTCAATTAAATGATAAAAGGGAAGTAAAATAAGGAAATCAAATTCTGGTTGCAGTGATAAAGCTTATAAGAAGCAGAGATTCTGATATTGTAATGGGTGGAAAAACTGAGATCCTATTGCTGTCATGCAAAAATGAATTCCCTTATTTAGTTGTTTACTGGTAAAAATCAGATTTATTGTCCTTCCTTTATATTAGTTTATGGTATGGAATTAAAATTAAAACTAAATTTTTTTGAAACAGAAATTAACAAAAATGTACATTTTAATATAGTTTTTATATTGTGTTTATGGAAAAAAAAAGTTAACA
Organism: Orestias chungarensis; assembly: GCA_032876305.1. Classification (NCBI taxonomy): domain Eukaryota; kingdom Metazoa; phylum Chordata; class Actinopteri; order Cyprinodontiformes; family Cyprinodontidae; genus Orestias; species Orestias chungarensis. The sequence continues at coordinate 1,194,827 of JAVLVB010001306.1, forward strand.
AAATTAATCAAGTTCTGTCTTTTTTTTTAACTAACTGGTGTTTCCTGTATTTGTTTTTCGCAGCTCAGACCGCCACAGCCGGCCGTTTACCTGTTTGTCCTGGATGTGTCTCACAACGCTGTGGAGACTGGTTACCTGAGCGTTTTCGGTCAATCGCTGCTGGACAGCATCAATGCGTAAGATCTAAATAAGGAGTTGTATTAAAAGATAATCGATGTTTATTCACAAAGCAGCAGAAGTTTGATGTTTAGATGTTTAATGCAGAGAGGTTGTCAAACCTTTGATTCAAAAAAGGAAAACCCAAGCGTAGCAACGTTTTTGTGCCTCAGGCTTCCCGGAGACTCACGGACGAAGGTCGGCTTCATCACCTTCGACAGCACCATTCACTTCTACAACCTCCAGGAGGGACTTTCACAGCCGCAGATGCTC
>JAVLVB010001306.1:1214608-1269287 GCA_032876305.1 Orestias chungarensis
TTAAACTCCTGTTTAGTGCAAAAAATGAACATTGTTAATAAATCCTCAATGACTGGCCGAAATGAAATTCATCTTAAGAAATCCAACTCAGAGGGAGAAATCCCAGACTAATACATGCAGGATAAGCTGGACCGGATAAATATCCACAATTATTTTGAGCATAATCAAAAAGTTTTGACTGGTAACTAAGGATAAAAACAACTGTTAACAGGAAAAAAATGTATTCCTAATTACGGTTATAAAAGTGAACCATAACCTAAATGATTTGAAGAATGTTTTCAGGGCTTGTTTCTAGAGATGCACTAATCTGTTATTGATATTGGGTATCAGTCGGATATCAGCAAAAATAAAAAGTAATTATATCAGCCAGCGTCTAAAATCTCCAACACAAGCAGCCTGTTCCAGCATTTAGTCCGAACCACATTTTCTGTGTAGCAGCTTGTATCCCACATGATCAATACAACAGCGTTGGCTAACAACCAGCAATAATTTGGAGCGGTGTCAGTTATTGAAAACTATAGGTCTGTATTTGGGTAATATCTCTCAATCAAGCTCTTTTTAACATTTTACACTGCAAAAGTAATAAATGTCTGTATGATTTATAATAGTGTCGTTTCAGGTAAATGCATGAATTAAGCGATACTTAAGACTGCAGTATCGGTAAAGTAACGGAAGTAGGCCTGTGCGACTAATCGCTTTGAAATCGAAATCGGATGTTAAATAAGAAAAATCAAAACATCGATTTTCTTCTCCCACGTGTCTGAAGTGTGCGCCTCGATCCTCTTCCCTTGAGAAGCTGCGACAGCGCAGGTGTTGTGCCGAAAAGAGCACCCCCGCCGCTTTCGGCACAACGCCTCCGCTCTCTCCAACCTCTCTAAGCATGCCTGCGTTTTCTATATTTTAATGAACTCCGTTTAACATTTTTAAAACATTGGGATAAAAAAGGGAAGTTGCATGGTTTAGTACATTTTTTTGTGAATTGTGTTTTAGATGGATTAATCTATGTTTCACTTGTATAAGGGAATACAACACACTTGTGTTTTCCTGCTCCTCCAGGTAGAGAAGAAGACCAAAACCACAGTGCTAACCACTGCACTGCTGCTCTCCGGCATCCCTGCCGAAGTCATCAACCGCTCCATGGACACCTACAGGGGGATGGGGGACGTCTTCTCCGATCTCTGCGTTTACTTCTTCACTTTCATCATCTCCCATGAGGTCCTGTCGCTCTTCGGCTCAGAGACTCCCTAACAGAAGTGGCAATATCCCCACGCTAACCGGCCATACTCGGTGGAGCCTTCTGGTGTTTTCTTTCCCCCCCTGTGTTGTTTACATTCTGCTGCCTTATGATCAGGGCTGCACTCCTGCTGGACGAGCTTTTCAGGTTCAATGTGATCAGTGTATATACCAGACCTGCATGTCTATGTTAGATCGGGAGGAGGTTGGACGTTCTTTTTTTTGTTTTTGTTTACTGACCGGGTCCATCTTTGTGCTAATCTAAAACCAATATTTAAGGCCTATCGCTCGTATATGACTGCACACAGAAACCAGTCGACTCTTAAAAAGCAGAAATGCGATGCATTGTTTCAAACTGAGTCCAGTTGGAAGAAATCTTATAATTTCTAAAATGTTTACTGAAGAAAACAGGCAGCAGGTTTGTTACAAGTCAAGTGAATCGGTCTAATACAGTCTAATAAGCTGAATAGCTTCAAACAAAACTCTGTTAGTCTGAGCCGAACTTAAAGCGAGTGAACTGACATGAACGGCTTCTTATGTTTTTTCTTTGAAGGCATCTTGTGCTACTTTCTGCTAATAATGCAAAATCTGCTTCATTGGTTTCTGCACAGCATATTTTGCATTAGTGAGTTTTTGGGGACTGTGATATTGGTTAATGAGTTGATTTAAAGTGTAGCTCTAAATGCTTGTGGAATCGAATGACTGCTGGTTAAACAGATCTGGGTCTGTTATTTCATTTCTCCCCCGTAACCCTTCAGCTTTCAGACCAGCTTTCAGGTGAAAACCTTCAGAGACTTGAACACTAAAGATGGACATCCGCTCCCAGTTTAAAGTCTTTTAATGCGTCAGTGTGTTTAGCGCCAACAAACATTTAATCAACACTGGCTAATTTCTCTGTCACCGCATCCTGATGCTGCCACTGCCGTGTTTAACCATAAAAATGGCGCGTCTCCTACACGGCTTGTGGATTTCTTCTATTTCTTCTGAGTTTCAGGAGTGCCGCTCTTCCGTAAAATTTAAATAAACTTTTAGTGGACATCTAAAAGAAGTCCAAAGCCTTGAAACATAATATATGATGCGTTCATTAATCAGAAAAAATTGTGTTTTGGGGGAAATCCTGACTGTGGATGTGTTTTCGGGCAGAAGAACAAAAGGATGGAAACTATGGTGGGCATCTTACAAAAAAAAATGTAGCGAGGGTTTGTTCACCATGTCATTAATTCACTGTTACCTCTGGGAGGTTCTGTCCTGCTTTGACAACCTGGGATTTAAACTAGTTTTCTGTGATCTACTGGTGTTGTGATGTGTGACTGGTGAGGAAGACATCCCTTAAGATTATTATTTTTTTATTTCAGTCTAATCAGAAACCCAGAGAAAGATCACAACCATAACAAATACAAATATGGCATCATATAATCTTAAATGAAAGAGTGAAATGACCAAATCGTGATTAATTAACTTCATAATCTGCTGATCTATCCGTGGTACACAAACACAAGTCATGTCGTCCCACTATCCAAATGAAATTTAATGAAGTTGACTTGGAGCTGAGTGGAGAAATATGTAATTTTCTTTTTCAGTTTAGGAGTTGGAAGATGGCTGAGCTCAAGAACTTTTAAACAGTCTTTATGTTTAACGTAGAGTAGTAAAGAAAGAAGAAGTCTGGGTTTACTTTAAGGTTAAAACCCCAAGGCTGCTTTCTCTGTAGCTTATCGCTCCATTCTTCTCTTGAAAGTCATTCAGAACGAATCTGCAGTCGGGCGTCTCTGTTGACATCCGTTTAATGGTAAATGTAAATGATGTGCGTCGACGGCCGCTTTGCTCGTCCATCGTCCACTGGAGCGACAAAGTTTTTACTCTTTTAAATCTGAAGAAGCGTTTAGCTGTGGAACCTGTTAACAAATAACATTAGTATTGTGAGCTTAAAGTTACAATACAGTTCATGTGTGAAGGGAATGTTTCTGGTCTCGAGGTTGATGGTGTTAGATAATCCTTGAAGTCTTTTTGTACAGTATTTTCTCTGCTTCCCTTTCCTTGCTTTTAATTTCACCCTAAATTAATTTATTAATTTTTTTTGCTATTTCAATTAAGTGGTGTGATTGCTCGGTTTGATTAGTTGTTGTTGTTGTTGTTGTTTTTTTGTGTTAAATGTACTGAAAGACTTTTTTTTTTTTTATGGCTGTAGTTTCTCTAAAATTGTGTTATAGTGATGTTTGAAACTGAACACTTAATACTAAATAAACAGCCCCTAGTGTGACTTATTCTTTACGTCTCTTGCTTTATTTTTCTAAATTACAAAAGTAGCTTTTTGAGAATAACTTAAAAAATTAAGTGAGGCCATCTTTTTGCATTATCTGTCTGGTGTGTTACTCTAATTGTTTTCATTTGTTTATATCATGTTTCAATTGAGTTACCATGATACATTTTTAACAAGATTTTTATTCAATAGGTTTGAATTTATGAAGATGTGTGATTATTGTGGATAATTTAAAGATATAAAACAGACCCTTTCCAAAAACAAAAAAACAACTACAATATCATAGAAAAGTTGTTTATTTGTCATAATTCTACTTAAAAATTTAAACTTTCATAAATTATAGATGCAGGGTAGACAATTTAAATGATTTCAAGTATTTATTTATTTTTTACATAATTTGGACCTCCAGATTATAAAATCCATAAAAACAAGAATAAACAAAATTTGAATAAAGAAAATTTGTAAAGAAATCTGACCAAATTCTGCTGGAAATCGATGTTTCAGATTATCTGGAAGATGCTCTGCAACCATTAAGGTTTTTGGTTCGATCCACTTCTGAACCTGAGCCGACATGGATAGCGTACCAACTGGGCCACAGAGAAGGACTAAACTGTTGGTCCTCTTATTTGATGAAAGTAAAATGTGGCTTTAATTTGGGAATCAAGGCCCAAGAGGTTTGGTGGAAGACTGGACATGAACAGAAACCCAGCTGGTTGGAGTCTGGTGTGAAGTATCCACAGTCAATCATGAGTTTGGTAAATCCAGGGTCACAGCATCAGTCTACCAGGATTTTTTAGAGGACCTCATGATTCCCTCTGTGTAGGATCAGTGAAGTGAAAAGGGTTTTCCAATCAAGTATTGAAGATTAAAATATAGCTTTTAAAATAACATATTGAGAATGATTTGATGTGATCCATATTTTGTTTGTTTCTTATTTTTCTTTCTTGCTAAAACCGTGAATCAATTATGACTTCAGTTCCTCACAGTATTATAATTTTTCTGACTGTTGTATTTGTGGGTTTTTATGAGCTGCAACCTCAAATTATGCAAAAAATACTAAGTACTTGGAATAGTTTAAATGTTGGTACCTGAATATATAATATACAAAATATAAACTTTTTCAATAAAATGGGGAAAATTATCCAACTCACAAGAAGGGTATTTCTTCGTATAATAAATGTTTAAAAACTACATTTTTTATTTCTTTTTGTTTTGTTTAGTTGGAGACAGTTTTCCTCTGTAGCCTCCAAACACGCGGGGGCGCTGTCTCCATAGTAGCCACACGCTTCGTCGCACTTTTCATACGTTGCAGCGACACAAACAAATTTATCTGCATTTCCAGACGGATTAAAACCCTCAACTGAATTTGAACTTTATTTTAGGCGGCTCTAGTTGACTAAGAATGGTCCGCGAATCCAGGTCAGTTCAAAACTTTTGTTTGTGGAAAGTTTTAATCGTATAATTGACTGATTTATTCAACATGCTAACATTAGCATGCTTGCTTAAACGTACGTTGGTTGTTCTAAACACCCGTGGTTTGATTTAAAGCTAACTGGGACTCAAGTTATTTGTTGTTTTTTGATATTTATTATATTTATTTATTTTTGGGAAAGACATTACAGAAAGCGTTCGTCGTCCAGAGGTCGGTCAGGGAGCCGATCAAAGAGTCGCTCTCCGGACAACAAGCGCTCAAAGAAGGATGACAGAGACCGTAACAGGAGAGATCGGTCCCGAAGCCGAGACCGCAGGAGATCCCGGTCTAGGGACAAGAAGAGAGTCAGGTCTGCTTATAACGGAATAAAACACATTTCAACTTCATTAACCTCGTCAAACAGCTTAATTGCAAAGAAGTTGCAAGAAAGTTCACCATTGTTATGTTTTAAAACATTACTTGTTTGATCATTTAGGTTCATTTATATATCTGTTATGTTTGTTATTTTGGTAGATTCATTTTGGTTAAGATAATAAACTTTTGAGAAAATTCTTGAATAACTAACTGTCTTAGAATCAGAATCAGGCTTTATTGGCCAAGTATGCTCACACATACAAGGATTTTCTTTTTGGTTACACAGATGCTTGCAGTGCACGAAAAATACAGTAAAGAAACATTTGTAACATTTAGCATGTGTAATTTATTTCGTTTAAAAAAAAGTGCAGTTTTGTGCAGTATAAAAACTATAGAAGTTATAAAAAATATATAAATAAATTGTTCAATTGTTCATGAGAATAATGGAAGTTGGAAAAAAGCTGTAGTGGATTTACTTTGTTCTAGTTTAGGATGTTTCTCTGTTGCAAGAGCAAAAATATAAACCAAACACACTTTACAGTATAAATAAAAATGATAAAAGTGTACAAATGGTAGCTTATTTCTTGTGAAACTAAACCTTTCCTCTCTGGGAAGCAGGGGGATCCTTGAATGGTGCATTAAACTATGCAAACACTTAAACTACAATATGTGCATTATAGGATGCAAAAATAACATTTAAACAATCAATAAAGTAAAAATGGAGGTTAAAGTTAATAATACAAAAAAATGTACTGAGGGTTTTGTTTAAAACTAACGTTGAAGTAGTTTTGCTTTCTGGTTTCCTCCCTTTTGAGGATTTATAGAAAAAGACAAAAGTACAGACTCTAAACCTGCTGGAGGGATTATTTGTCCCAGCCTTCCCATGGAATGGGATGTTATTTTAATAGTATTTTCATAAACTGTAAACAAAATCCCTTATAGAAAAAGGTTTAAAACAAAAATGCCTTGATGTATATCATGTTTCATTTGAGATACCATAATTAACTGTTTAACAAGAACAGGAATGTGGACCAAACAAACTTTAGAGTTTAAATAAAAAACAATAAAAGTTTAAAAAATGTACAAAGTTTATGGATATTTATAATAAAGATGAAAGCTAAATTATTTATTAAATTTAAATTAACTTAACTAAACTTCACTTTGGAAAAGAGGCCTTAAAGTTCCCTCTTTGGAAAGATATTGAAGGATTCATTGAACTACGCATAAAACATAGCGTGTAAACACATGAAAATAATATTTTAAAAGGTTTTTTTTAGGAAAATGTAAAAAAATAATAATAATTTGATAGCAACAGTCACAAGTAAATCTCTGTTTTAATTTAATACTAGTGAGACAAATCTTGAGGGTCTGTGCGGGTTTTGGATTCTGATTAGGAAGCTGTCTGGTTTCTTCCCTTTGGAGGATTTATAAGGACAGACACTAAACTTGCTGAATGTGTATTTATTCAGTGTGGCCTTCCCACAGAATAGGCAGACTGGATGGGAGTATAATTGAGGAGTTTTATGTCAAACCAATCACAGATTAGTGGAACATCAATGCCTTTTGAAATGGAGTGAGTAAAATAACAACCTTTTGATGCTAAGATGAATAGATTAAAGTAACAAAGGTTTAAAAGCAACAGCTTTTCCCCTATAAACCCATGTTGTATTTTTCTATCTTGCCTAATTTATTCTGTTGTGTCTTGTATCCAGGCGTTCCAGGAGCAGGGAAAGGAGGAGAACCAGAAGTCGGGAGAGGAAGAGATCATGCAGCCGTAGTCGAACCCGCAGGTCTCGATCCAGCAGCCCGTCTAAGAGCAAGAAGACCGAGGAAAAGTGAGTTGTTTTTTTTCATATTCGGGGACAGCATTTTAATAAATGTTTTTATGAGAATCAAATGGAATGCAGTTATTTTGGTTTTCTTGTTTTACTTTAAGACCCAAGAGCAAAGAGAAGGAGAGCGTTGAGCCCGTGTCCGAAAAGAAAAAGGTGAAAGAGGAGAAGGAAGATGAAAAGGTCGAGGATGTAAGTGTTGACTTGTGTTTCTTTTGGATATTATGGACCTCAGATGTTCACCTTAGGACGGCAAAAATAACCAAAGCTTTTGTTGTCTTTGCAGCAAGATTTTGACCAGAACAAACTGGAGGAGGAAATGAGGAAGAGGAAGGAACGAGTGGAGAAATGGAGAGAGGAGCAGAGGAAGAAGGCTATAGAAAACATTGGAGAGATAAAGAAAGAACTGGAGGAAATGAAGCAGGGCAAGAAATGGAGCCTCGAGGACGATGATGGTAAAGAGGCGAAACAGAATCTATCTGATTAAAAGGAAATGTACAGAAGTGGGAATATTTTAAGTCTCTTTATGGTTTAACTTGTTACTTTTCAACATGTTGTTTTTTATAAGGTTGCTTAATTTAAATATAAATAAATAAATTCACTTAGCATGTTAAAATAATGCTGCATTAGCTACTTGAAAGATGAAACTTGGCAACTATTCCAAAGTTGAAACCCATGTGTCTCTTTGTTTCCTTGTGGATAACTCTGCACTCCTTTGAGTGTATTTATTTATTTATTTTTTAATCTGATAAATGTCTTTGGTTCTTATTTAAGATGATGATGAAGAAGGTCCCGCTCTGATGGAAGGGGACGACGATGACGACGAGGATTTAACTGGTGATTTAAAAGACAAGGATGAGGAGGAAGTTAAAAAAGAGGAGGGAGAGAACGAGAAAGAGTCTCCCATGGAGCAGCAGGCAGAGGAAGACGAAGTGGATACTCTGGACGCGTACATGGAGGAGGTGAAACAGGAAGTGAAGAAGTTCAACATAAGCGCCATGAAAGGAAACGATAAGGTAGGTGCTGAACTGTGAATGGAAATTGAACGTTTTACACAAAAGTTGAGTTTGGCGAATTTTTAATCGACAGAAAGGAGCAACGACGATGACCAAAGTGGTGTCTGTGGTTAAGACCAAGAAACAACCTCTAAAGCATAAGAAGAAGGGTGAGCTGATGGAAAACGACCAGGATGCCATGGAGGTACGTCTGTGATGCCGGCGTCGCATATCTGACTCGCGGCTGGGGGTTTAACATCCTGTTGATGTTCAACAGTACTCGTCAGAGGAAGAGGAGGTCGACCTGCAGACGGCTCTGACGGGCTTTCAAACCAAACAGAGGAAAGTCCTGGAGCCCGTCGACCACACCAAAATCCAGTATGAGCCGTATCGCAAGAACTTCTATGTGGAAGTGCCTGAGCTGGCCAAGATGACTACAGAGGGTCGGTTTATAAAGTTTTAGTACCGAAAACGAATTTCAACCTGATTGACTGTGATTCCTCTTCCATCTAACACATCTCTGTTTTATCTTTTATTATGTATTTACAGAGGTGAATGTACACAGGCTGGATCTGGAGGGAATAATCGTCAAAGGGAAAGGTTGTCCCAAACCGATAAAAACGTGGGTGCAATGCGGGGTGTCGATGAAGATCCTCAGCTCTATGAAGAAGTGAGTTTAAAGATGTCTACTTTAGATTGTTTTTTTACCCATGAACAAACCTGAATTGGAGAGTCAATTTCAGCCGTGTGATAATTATTTTCAAGATCTTCAATACCACTAATCGGCCACAACAACATAGGATATTGGTATCTGCCCAAATTTGAATATCGGTGCATCCCTGTAAGGAAGGGAAGCTTTAAAAGTAAATGTGTTTTGTAGACCACTTGAAGTTCACAGAAGTGTGAAAGGTAAATAGGACACAGGTGGATTTTATTTCCTGAGTTAGCTCTGATGGAGAAAATCTAAAAAAAAATGTTTAGCAATATAAAGGCAAAGAGCAAAACAGGCACATCATACTTCTTCGTCTTTTCTTCGTCCGATTTAACCAGGCATGCATACGAGAAGCCCACGCCCATCCAGGCCCAGGCTATCCCCGCCATCATGTCCGGCAGAGACCTTATCGGCATCGCCAAGACTGGCAGCGGGAAAACCATCGCTTTCCTGCTTCCCATGTTCCGACACATTATGGACCAGAGGCCCCTGGAGGAGGGAGAGGGACCCATCTGTAAGGCCGTATTTCATAGACATGTCCCAAATATGAGGAAAGACAACGCTTTAGTGTAAGTGGGAAATGTGCTCACTTTGTTTCTGCTTTGCCTGCAGCCATAATCATGACTCCCACCAGAGAGCTGGCGCTGCAGATCACGAAGGAATGCAAGAAGTTCTCCAAACAGCTGGGACTTCGGGTCGTGTGTGTTTATGGAGGAACAGGAATCAGTGAACAGGTAAAAAAATTAAATTAAAATAAAAAACTCCCACAGAAATGTTGGGATCTTTATTTTTGTTTGATCTTTCTTAAAAAAATATATGGTGAACAGTCGGTGAACACACCATATGTAAATGTTCAGAATATAAATTAGTATTCACTGGGTAAAAACAGCTGGCCTTTTGCATTTTGGAGGGGAAATCAATGTTCGTTTGCAATTTTAATTGTTGCACTGTTTTAAAGATTCAATTCAAAAATACTTTATTGATCGCAAAAGGTATTAATGTAGTCATGGTTCTTCAAGGAGTTGTTGTTTATGCTGGTGGCCATGGTAAGGAAAGATGTCTTGTTTTGGTCTGTGTTGCAAAGAATTTGAAGCAATGCTAATATCAAAGCTAATAGTGTGTGTATTTCCCCCAGAAATTCACAATATTAAAAATCTCTTCTAAATTGCGTCCAGTGACTCTTAATACTGATAGATGGGGAATTTTCTTTCCTCAATGCTGTTGTTGTCAATATTGACAAATTTATTAAAACTCAGTTGATTATTTGTTGAACAATTGCGTGACCCAATCTGGCAGCAAGTGGTGGGAACTCTTGCTTCTTTTAAGATCTTCTTTTTAACATTTATTCCTATGTTTATAGCAGACACTGTGTTTATTTATTTTTTGAGAAATATGCTCTCTAGAATTCTCGTTGATATACTTATATTTGTAGTGAGCAAGAGGTTTGTCTAAAACTGAAGCGGCTGATTAACATGACAAAAGCTGAAATAATAGCTGAACCTCAACCACAATTCCCAACGAGGAAAAAAGGGAGGCATTGTTGATCTAGAAGCTTAGAGGACAGATGGACAGGTAGGGATTTTAAACCATCTCTTCAATCAATCTCTATTGTTATATATCGCCAGCAACAAGATGGAAGCTGTGGACTCTCCCTAAAGATTGGTATGCATAGGATTATTCATACAATGAGGAACAACTCAAAATAAACTCTTAGGATCCTCCTTATCAGACTATTATGTAACATTTGTGTCTTCAGAGGTGTCTCTTTGGGATATATAAATTATTTTTGAATTGTAATGAATTCTCCAGGCTAGAATACCCATGTAACATTTGATTTCGTTTTATTAACTATTTTTTTCACTTAATTGCTTTTTTTGATTGGCCTTGAAAGTATATTTTAAATAAAGTGTAATATTAATATTAAAGTGTATTAGCAATCTTGGATATCTTTTTGCAGCTTTTTGCTAATTGCTGCTTGCTAGCAAATAGAGCTATGTGTGAGAGAGGCAGACTAGATTGGTAGAAAGGCGAGTAAATGATGATGATGATTTATGTGGAAGTTTTCATCAAATAGTTGAGGCTGATATGGTGCGATTACAGATTGCAGAGCTGAAACGAGGAGCAGAGATCATCGTTTGCACACCGGGAAGAATGATCGACATGCTGGGGGCCAACAGTGGTAAGTTAATCCGTCTTCACAGTTCTTTGTCGGGACGTTGATGGGATTTTTAGCCGCTTCTGTGGTCAGTTTGCATGCTTTTAAAGGTTACAGCATTTACAATGATCCAAATTGGTACCTTCTTACTAAACTGTTGACATTATTCGACTGCTTTTGGGATCAGTCATATCTACAAGACAGTGATGAGTTTCCTGAAGATCAGGGCCAGTGCAGGTAGGTGGACTTGGTGCCGCCTCCTTGCTTCCTGTCACTCCAGATTGGGATTCTTCATAATGCCTTTACTGTAATGAGGACTTGGATTGGACAGTTTATGTAATTATTCCCACAAATAAAGTTTAGTTTCTGTTTGTTCAAAGATCTTATTCAGTTAAGTCCACATTTTTTATATTCTGGTTCTTTGTTGTAAGCCTGCTAGATGACACGTGTACTTTGTTAGTAGATGCATATTTTTGAAGATATTTTAAACCAGGGTTTATTTCTTGTTTCCACACATGCGAGGTAATCTGTAATATGTTTCCCTTGTAGGTGATGGGGCTCCGTTTCTTGTATAGTATCTTGAGGCTGTTTTCTGACTTTTACAGGTCCCTCATGTCCCTGAGATGGTACGCAAGACGAGAGCAAAGACTGGAAACTGAAATGCAGTCTTAGACAGAAAAAATACATATTTAAATCTATAAAAATATGTATACATTAAGTAATCTAAAGTAGCCACATCCTGCGAGACGGCTCTTTGTTAAGTTAGCTGTATTTGTCTAGAACAAGACAGGCTGCTTTTTTGTGGACGAAAATCTTTTCATAGCTGACTTGTATTCCTTTTGCTCCTCTTCCTTGGCATCTAGGCCGGGTAACCAACTTGCGGCGGGTTACGTACATGGTGCTGGATGAAGCCGACAGGATGTTCGACATGGGCTTTGAGCCACAGGTGGGTTACTCGCTTCTATCCTGTTTTTTTCCAGACATCTTTTTTTTTTTAAGACCTGAAAACCTAATGCAGATTGTCTATATCAGTGTTTTTCAACCAGTGTACCACTGTACACTAGTGTGCCGTGGGTGATCGTCAGGTGTGCCGTGGAAATTATCTTGGTGAAATTGGATAATTGTTGAGTATTTTTGATGTGGACATGTTAAGTGCAATTTGAAATAAGAGATATAAAATATGATAAAAAATACATTTTTATTTGATTAATATTAAAGACACTTTGATAAGAATTACTATAAATTTAATATATGCGACTATAGAGTATCATTTGTTTAAATTTTTGGTTGGTGGTGTGCCTCGTAATTCTTTCAATAAAAACAATCGACCTTGGCTCAAAAAAGGTTGAAAAACACTGGTCTATATGATCAAAAACAACATAAAAAAATTTCTGTGTCTATTCACTATATCGGCATTGGGGACTTTGTCTTGGGTTCATAACTTCAGCTTGCCTTTCTACACTGATTTAGAAACTTTACCAGAAGAAATTTAAGCTTGCTTGCTCAATAAATGCCAACATATTAGCACAAATATGTGAACTGCTGTCAGCATTTAAAACTATTAGTCATATTCAAATCTTAAATTTGATGTATTTTCTGGGGATTTTGTGCTTAGTCAACTTAACCTAACATGGCAGCATCAGTTTGCATTGAAAACAAACTGGGTGCGAACATATCCAACTAAACAGTATATCAAGTGCGGAGAGCATTTATATTTTTTGCCAAAAAAAATAGACGTTCTTTTGCAGCATTTCTGAAATACCATGACAGTATTTTTATGCAAAACAAACAGTGACTACACCCAGGATGTTTTCCGAACTTTGGAAGTCTGATTTTAAAGTTGTTCAAACTAATTGAAATTTTGTTGTGTTCTATCATTATTTTATTAATAATTCTTAACTATTTTAACTAAAAATTAAGGTTTGTAGAAGTTATGTCACAAAAAGTAAACAGATTCAAATTTCTTTTTACTTTGTCCTTCCCCAGGTGATGCGTATCATTGACAATGTGCGTCCCGAGCGACAGACAGTCATGTTTTCGGCCACCTTCCCCAGAGCCATGGAGGCGCTCGCTCGCAGGATCCTCGCAAAGCCCATTGAGGTGCAGGTCGGAGGTCGCAGTGTCGTCTGCTCTGATGTTGAGCAACATGTGGTAAATGATTCCTCTAAATCCGTCTCGTTGAGATAATTTATCCTTTTTATCAGTAATTTCCAGCTCATAGTTTTAGATGTTTGGGGTCGTCCAATTTCTTTCCAAACCTATCCTAACGTTTTGTTTATTTCCTCCATAATTTTTTTGCTTTTCTCTACATTTAGCTGGTGATTGATGAGGATAAGAAGTTTCTGAAGCTGCTGGAGATTCTGGGTCACTACCAGGAGAAAGGCTCTGTCATCATCTTTGTAGACAAGCAGGAGCATGCAGATGGACTGCTGAAAGATCTGATGAAGGCCTCCTACCCCTGCCTGTCTTTACATGGAGGTATTAAGCCAGTTTTGTGTGTGTGTGTGTGTGTGTGTGTGTGTGTGTGTGTGTGTGTGTGTTTACGTTTCGTGTCTGATGTATTTTTCTGTTAAACATTTCGACAATTATTTGAAATGCATCCGTCTCCTCCTTCTACTCGGAGGCATCGACCAGTACGACCGAGACAGCATCATCAATGATTTTAAGACCGGAGTGTGCCGTTTGCTGGTGGCCACCTCTGTGGCAGCCAGGGGTTTGGATGTCAAGCACCTCATCTTGGTGGTCAACTACAACTGCCCCAACCACTACGAGGACTACGTCCACAGGGCGGGGCGCACAGGCAGAGCGGGTAACAAGGTCAGTCCTCAAAATCTGATCTTCCTCTTAATCAGCGTAAACCGATACAAAACAATGAAAGACCCTTTTTCATTCTCTCCTGTGATTGTTAAAATCTTACCTGACTAACTGGTTGTTCTACTGCTGCCAACCTTTCCAGCTAGCTCCTCTGATATAACATGCAGCAGAACCCAAACATAAATGTAATCCAGGAATGCAACGATAAGAACATTGGACTGATATTAACATTTGCTATAATATCCTTTACAGAATACTTAATAACTTATATGTATTATACTTGTTTCCGGACCCTTTTGAGACTCCGGACACTGTTTAAATCTACTATAGTGGTAATAAGTTAAACAGGCAAACCAGAATAATCTAAAAGGATATTTGCATATTTCTCTTCTTTTTTAAGTGACACTTCAATGGATTTGAGCAAAAAAAAAAAAGGAAATTAGATCTTAATTAAACCTAGAGTTGTCACCCTCGACTGGTAAATATGGCCATTAAACGAGAGAGCGCGAGTGTAGAAATGGACGGAGGAGGCCATTTTTTATCATTTGCTGTGCTGCATTCATGAATGAAGAGAAATGTTATCTTTAGTATTAACTGCATTCCAACATCTTAACAAACTCCTAAAGGTTTTGGGCAGAAATGTGAAAACATAAATAAAAATACATGAAGTATTCGTATAAATTTGTTTGCATTTTGTCAAAATAACAATGAACTTTAATGCATTTGTCATTGGGATATTAAGTCACAGACCAACAAGTAAGGCAAACGTTTTTGTTAATTGATCACATAAAATAAATGCAAATAATATACATTTAAGTGTGTGGTTGTGAGATTTGTTGGCAGCAACTTCAAGAGTCAATCTTTCATTATTTGTTTGGACGGATTGTTTTCTCCCGAATTGCTTCTGCTTTTTGGCTTTTTGACTAATGCTTAATCATCCGATTTTCAAGACCAAAGATGCCCATTGCACATTATAATAAAAAAATTATAAGTACACCAGGTTTGGCCGTAAATTGTATGATATCCAGGCAGATAATACAACACACACGTTTCACTCAGGAAGATTCAGATGTCAGACAGGAAAACCCAATGTAAACAAACATAAAATAAGCAATGATGATTTTTTGTGGATTATTTATCGTAACAAATGGTAAAATGGTAAATGGCTTGTACTTGTTTAGCACTTTCTAGGTTTCACCACCCCCAAAGCCCTCTACCATACATTCATTCACCCATTCACACAGACACATTCACTAACTGGTGATGGTAAGCTACTGTAAAGTAGCCACAGTCTGACAGACAGTAGGCGCCATCGGGTCCTCTGACCACCACAAGTAGACAAGGCAGGTGAAGGGTCTTGCCCAAGGCCACAACGATTCAGATGTGGGGGGCTCAAACCGGCAACTCACCAGTTACAAGACGAGCTCTCACTTCCCAAGCAACCTTTGCCTTATTATGCAAAAAGACTTCTCAGACATCCTGGTGCTCTGTGACGGTTGTTTCGTCATCCATATATTGAAGATTCCCCTCCTTGAGTCCATCACGTCACATTTTGACTGGCCCCACGTCACATTGGGAACACCACAAGCTGCGATGTTGGGCCAAGACAGTCCAACATGTTAAATAACCCAGATTTTCAGATTGAATCGGTCTTGATGTCGTTTGGAGTAAAACAGTGCTAACACACTAGGCTACAAGAATATCTCACAATATTGTCTTAAGAACAGTTACGATAATCGGGCATCCTTTAAATCACTGGACGGGCAAGATCAGGGGGAAAAAATAATCCATGTGAGCCATCACTTGAAGCATATTTAAAATGTGATGTATTTTCTACAACTTGTTCCTTGTCCTAGGGTTTTGCATACACCTTCATCACCGAGGATCAGGCCCGCTACGCTGGTGATATCCTGAAGGCTTTGGAGCTGTCTGGCTCCCCAGTTCCTCCCGAACTGGAGCAGCTTTGGGCCTCCTTCAAAGACCAACAAAAAGCTGTAAGATAAACTACACAAAGGAACATATAGACCAAACTGATGTCTACAAAATTCTAAGCATTAAATGTTTCCTGGTGTATTACATGCAGGAAGGTAAGGTGATCAAGAGCAGCAGTGGCTTCTCAGGAAAAGGATTTAAGTTCGATGAGACAGAACACGCTTTGGCCAACGAAAGGAAGAAGCTTCAGAAAGCTGCACTCGGATTGCAGGACTCTGATGATGAGGACGGAGCCTTGGATGTGAGTCACTGCGACGAAATGGTTTAAAATTGTAATACCTGTATGCTAACGTCTTTCCGTCCTCAGATCGAGGAGCAAATAGAAAGCATGTTCAATTCCAAGAAGAGGGTGAAGGACCTGTCTGCTCCTGGGGGGGCGGCCGGTACAGCCGGAGGCGTTACGGCCGCAGCAGGTGCTGCGGGCGGGCAGGCCGGCGTTGGACCGACATCTGCCGGAAACAATCAGAAACTGGAGATGGCCAAACGGCTCGCGCTCAAGATCAACGCTCAGAAGAACCTGGGCGCGGAGGCTCAGGTGGGTCAAGCCTCCGCTTCTCTTTGACATTGGCGCATGCTCTGCAGCTCTTCTCTAATATTTCTTCTATTCTGTCTTATTTTGAATTTACACATGGCACAAACCTTTTTGTCTCTGTGCAGGATGTGATGCAGCAGGCCACCAACGCCATCCTGCGAGGTGACCCCATCATGACCCCGTCCGTGTCGGCCAAGACCATCGCGGAGCAGCTGGCCGAGAAGATCAACGCGAAACTGAACTACACGCCCGTGGAAAAGCTGGAGGAGGAGCGGCAGGCGGCGGAACAGGCGGAGACGGTCAAGAGATACGAAGAGGAGCTGGAGATCAACGACTTCCCTCAGGTCTGGTACTAATTGATCAATTGAATAGCCTAAAATAGTAAACCTCCCAAAAAATTTAAAGTTTTACATACGCCGGGGCTTTTAAAATTATATATATAATTTTGCTTACATATACATAAAAACGGTATAAAATACAAAATATTTGTATAAAAAACTTCTCACTGCATAACAAAAAATTATATCCTGCATATTCTGCATTATAAATATAAAAAATGTAAACTGAAGGGAAGTTTTATGCAGAACTGAAACGAGGCCGGTCTATCTTTTTGGTTAGTTCTTCTAGGGAAAAAATGGTTTGTTTGTTTTTTAAATTTTTATCTGGTGTATTTTGTAACTGTATTAGTAGCAAACTTTAGATCTTTTTTTACGTTTTGTATAGTTGGGCAAACATTTATAACTAGTCACTGACAGTCAAGCCAGAGCTACAGTGACCAAAGTCGAGCAGATGAATCGAGTTTATACTTGCTTTGGTAGTTCCAAAAACAGCCAGGATTTGGTTTCGGTCTAAGGGAGATGGTTTTATAACTGACTTAAAATATGTTCACACAGACATTAGTTATCAAAAGTCGTCCTGTAAACCTTCCAATTCAAATATTAAAATTGTGATCCAGTAAGACTTTCTTTTTTTTTAAATCACTGGTAATCCTAATGTTGAAACTTGTTCGGATCATGTCATTCAGATTGTGTGAAACTTAACTGACTGCATTTCATTATCCTATGTAAAACTAGACATATCCTTACGTCTCTTGAAAATTACGTCGGGTGAGCCAAACTGGTCCATTGGCGATAGTAATAATAATAATAATACCTCATATTATCTGAATTTTTAGTAGCACCTGGTGCGGATCAGTTCTGATCACTTCTGTCGGCTTTTAGTCCGTTTTAATAGGGCTGCTACAACTCCGTTCATGTCTGCGTTTTTCTAAATAAAAGCTAGTGTATGTAAAAGCATGACATTATCCACGCAGACAATACTTTTGGATTATTTAGTCCGACTACGGTTTACTACGGAATTTTGTGCATCTAAATGTAGCCACTGACTTGCACCAAGCTGGTCAACGGTCAATCCATAGAGGGGCACCACTTAAACTGTTTTAGGGTAAATCTTACTAAATAAAACATATTTTCAATTATGTCAAGATTTTCACTAACTCAAAAATGAAGGTCCAATTTATCCAGTCTGTCTCCAAATACAAGTTGTTGTTTTTTTTAGTTACTGCTTAAGGAATAATGTAAAATTAGTTCTTGTACACCTTTATATCCTCGACTGCTCTACTTCCAGAGTAACATAGGTAGTGTAACGAGGAATTAGCTGGTTATAGATTTGTTGACTTCTTTCAGCCAGCTGACGAGCTGGATAAAGAAATAAGTGGTAGAAAGATGTTCCAGACAATCTAAAATACCTCAAACTTATCAGTTTCTTTGCCGTAACTATTTATAGATTCTGTGAACCATGGCACCTATTTTTTCCATCCTAGTCTAACCTTTTCACATAACAATAGAGGCAGAAGTCTGAACCTGCCCTTGGGGGACTAATGGGATTTGGTTTCTCTTATTCTGATTATATCTGTTGTTTTTCCAGACGGCCAGGTGGAAAGTGACGTCTAAAGAAGCTTTGCAGAGGATTGGTGAATACTCTGAAGCTGCCATCACCATCAGAGGAACATATTTCCCTCCAGGCAAAGAGCCAAAGGAGGGAGAACGCAAGATCTATCTGGCCATTGAGAGTATGTATTACCGAGCTGTCCTAGAACCCTGCATTAGATATTCAACACATAATAAAACATCCAATATTCTGCATTTTATCATCTATCCCCAAAAATGTGCTCATCTGATTTTTATTGCTCTTATTTGTGTATAGATCAAGATGATATCTAATAAAAGGGAAAAAAAATTACTTAAATACAAATTTGATTTCTTTTAATGATTTTGTCTTTTATGTAATGTATTTGTTTACACAAAGAACAATTTATATCAGTGATTTATCCTGTTAGTAACTTCAGATCTTTACTGTTTAAATTTTATTTTTAGGCGCAAGTGAGCTGGCTGTGCAGAAGGCTAAAACGGAGATTACACGACTAATAAAGGAAGAGCTCATCAGATTAGTATGTATCTTTAATATTTTTTTTGTTGGTAATTTATTTAAAATGTATGGTCAAATTTTTGAAAATGTCTAACTTCTTCTTTCCAACTTGTCTCCATCAGCAAAATTCCTACCAGCCAACGAGCAAAGGCCGCTACAAGGTCTTGTAGAGGAGATACCAAGGCTAAGTGGAGGCATTTTCACACTTACTTACCATTTCACCAAATTGGATGATAAATGTTTTAATCTCCGTTTTAATGTTTCATGCATTTATTTTTCCTGTATTTGCGTCACTCGACTGTCGAGACATTATTATGTTCCAGATCCAAAATTGTCTGATACCACGTTTATCATTAAAGCAAAAACTATTGTTCAATGATCTGTTTAAGGGTTGTTGTTTTTTTATTATTTAAATCGGACAAAAAGGATTGAAAATACATGATTTTGTTTAAGTTTGTGAACAAACAGGTTTTATGCAAAAATATTATTTTATACTCCTTGTTGCTGAATTAATAAATGCAATGTGCCCAGATATAGTTAATTATTGAACAGCCCTTGGTTTTTACATTATTTATGTGCAGAAAGATAGAGATGTGTCGATGGCAACCGAGCCTGCTCATGGTGCTGGTTCGTCTAAAAGAACTACAAGGCAGCTTCATTCTAATGGTCTTTTGTTTTAGTGTATGCATTTGTGTTTTCTATGTTTTTCGTTTTTATTATCTAGTTGGATATTCTCAAGGATATTATTCATAGTTTTATAACAATGAAAATAACTTTATCCTATTACAATTTTACCTATGTTTAAAATTTTAGTAAAACAATGATATTTGGGTAAGATATTCTTCAACTCTATTGATATTTTGCAAAAAAAAATATATTTATACAAAACTTAAGTTGTTGCAAACTATAAATTTAATTAAATAAAATTATGGGTTTCTTAATTTTACAAATCAACAAAGGAGCATTAATCCTAAAAAAAAAGATGAGTAAATAGTATCAGAACACACTGTAACACTTGCATATGTTCAACAGTGCCTTGAGTTTGACTTGAAAGTTGAGGTGAATATGAAGGGATATTTTTATGAATGCTCACCTCAGAAAGGGGCATGTATTTAAGAATTTGTAAAAAGTATTTTGAGAAACTTTTTTTTTTCTTCCACTTAACTTTCTCTTGATGTGTCTGGATGCAGTACTCTGTAAATGGTAACCTTCTGCGTGTTTTTGGTTGAGGGGGGGGGGGGGCAATCATTATCTGCTAGACAACTATCAAGTCAGCTGTCTTCTCCATTCTATACATTACCAGGGTCAGGCTGGTTTAGAAAGCGTTTTCTTTCGCTTTACCATTAAACTTCTTTTAGAACTGCATTTTGGGTCTACTTTTTGTCCAAGATTTAAAATTAGAAACCTTAAAGGATGAGATAAAGTTTTAGATAATTTTCTTATGTATTTAAAACAGTTATAAACTTTTTTGCGTCTCGAGTTCGGTTGATTTAAAGCCAAATGAAGTAAATCTCTTAAAAACTAAACGGAATTCCCACTTTTAACGCACCACCGTTTTTAAACAATATTGCAACTGGCCCATTTTCTCTACATTAGCATAAAAAATATAAAGCAAAGCATCCTTGTGTTCTCTGGCCCATACACACAGACTTTAAACCAATTTTGTATATATTTATATTCGTTTCAAAGAAAAACTGGAAAGGCTCAACCGCTGTTTTTCCCCGCAGTGCGCATGCGCGATCGGCGCTCTCCGCTCGTATTAAATTTTAATGGAAAATGGCGGCGTTTCTTTCCTAAACCGCCGGAGCTGAGGAATTAAAGGAACCCCGACGGACGGAGACGCCTTTTTGGGCTCCTTGTCAGATCGAACCGGTTCGATGTGTTTGACTTGACGCTGAACCCGAACCGCGAGGCAGACCAAATATAAAGGAGAATGGATCGGCTCCCGCTTTGAGGGATGAAAGACAATTTTTTTTTCTCCTTAATCCGTTGAGATCCGAGATCTGCGAACAATCGAGGTACAGTAAACCCGACAGCTCATTCCTACGGAGAGGACGCTGAGTTTATTTTTAGTCAAATGTTCACATTGAAACGTTACAATTACTTTTTCGGGATGTTGTCGAGGTGTAGGTACGCATCTGGTGGACCGTTAACCCGGGCCAGAACCAGAACCAGGCTGGAAGCAGCCGTTAGTGTCGCTGCCGGGGAAACTGTCGTTGCTGGTTTTTTGTGTGTGTCTGGACGCAAAGATGCGGGATCCCATGTGCGTTTGATCTCCTTTCATTAGCCATTAGATTATTTAATCCCATCCTGGAATAAAAGAGGTCAAGAGGTCACGTTTATGATGTTATTTCTTAATTGATTTTGTATTTTTATGATTTCAAGTCGAATCTGCACTTCTCTCTGGGTTCTGATGTTCTTAAGCAAAAAAACCGGGGTCACAGTTTTATTTACCAAAGACGCGTTAGGTGAAAAAACCTCAAGTTAAAGATTAGGACAAAAAAATTTTAGACAAGAACATTTAATTCATGATTTAAAGCAGCCAATACATCTTAAATGTCTTTTAGTTTTAGGTTATGGAGCTACACACAGCTACAGGTGTTAAGGTTTTAAAGCATGGGTGTGACTGCACACTGCCAGTCAGCTGGCTGAAAGAAGGCCAGCCAAATCTGTCTGTTAGTTTGTTATAAGCTCAAAAGGAGCACGGTTTATTAGGCTTATTAAGGTAATGCTGTTCTGAAACCAGCCAGGAGTGTTTCATCTGTTGAGAAGCTGAACAAATGCTCTACTAACATTATATACACTTATGTTACACTTTAAAGTCGAATGAAACGAATAGAGATTCAACAAGATGTTGACCGATACTCCTTGTGAGATATTGATCAGTTGATCTAAATCTCAGGTTGTGATCAATCTGAGATTCTTCCTGCTCACTACGACATTTTACAATCTAAAACAAGTCTGGGTTATGAACGCGTGTACTTTGTACATATATAAACATCAAAGAAGCTAAAGCAGCCTTAGTTTCTCTTTTAATTAGTCAAAAAGTTAAGAGGGTTATTTCAGGGGGTTTTTGGTGAATTTTGTGGAAAATTTACTGTAACGCTACAGTAAATTGGTTTTAAACCATCAAAGTAGGAACATTCAACAGAGATTTCCTCATCTGAAAAAAATAATTTGGAAGAAAATCAGTGGTGGGTACCCATCATTTACGGCTTAGTGATGGTTTCTCCAGCTGGTCAGAACTTGCCCTGTTGTCTGCTGAGGCACGGCGTCACACTCTTCTTGAAGGACTGCCCTTAGGTAAAGTTTGGTGACGTTCTGGTCCACTGTCGTGAGCCTTAACCCGGTGACTCAACTGATCCCAGAGGTTTTCAGTGTGTCGCTCTACTCCTGGTACTCCAGTCTGCGGTAGCGGTCCCCAATGATGCGACCGCGATGTTCTGGAGCGTTGTCCACCATAAAGATGAAATACGGTCTCCAGTGTTCATGCAGGGACCACAATGACAAGATCAATGAAGGCACAGAGGGTAGAGTACTTGTCGTGCAATTGGCACTTTGCAAGTTCAATTCCAGAAGGGGCAAGGCACGTAACCCCAGCTATTCCTTACACATTTTTTTTTGGTGTGTGCATTAAAAATATCTCAAATATAGAAAAAATATAATGAAAAAGTATTAGATTAACAAAGGATAACTATGAATATATATACACACGAAGTGTTGGAGTAAATAAAAAGTGAGGAAGAAAGACAGCAGTTCCTGCACTCACACTAAAGGGGATCATGGACGGTCACTCTGTTTTTTTTATTTTACATATTAGTGGATACTTTAAATGTTCATTTTCAATTATCATTTTTATTAGCCTTACACTTTAGTTAACTATTTGCAGTGCACACATTAATTTAACTTTTATTTGTCAGTTTTCTAAATTTTTAATAATATGCAATGGTTTGATTTTTTTTGTTTTTTTTGAGTTTCTAGTTTCCTTTGGAGCGCCACAATGACCTCCAGCTGCTTTTTTCCCCCTAATATAGCCGGCATATACTGGGTCACACCAATCATTTGTAAGGGGAGGGTACATTTTCTTATCATTTGTCTAGTTATTTTTGTTTTGGACAGTTCTTTTAAGATAGCATTAACTAAAAAAATACTACACATTAAATACTATATATTATTCTGACTAGTATTTGTTATTTAAGTTGATCTTGCTTATGGTTAAAGAAAAACTCCCAAACACTACAGTTGGGTTTAGTAATGTATCTGTTTTTTAACCTAGTTACTCCACCCTTAAATACTTTATCCCTCTGGTCTTGACCTCTGTCTCTTCATACGCTGCTGAAAACCATACATCTTAGGAGTCCCTTGTCAAACATCAATTATAGAAAGTATTCCTGAGGCCTGAGAGGAACTGGTACTCTCCGACACTACATTAGCAAAAGGACGTCCACCTCCACGCCTTTCTGTGATTCTCCCAGGCTCTGCATCTTTGCTGTGGCATGCCGATGTTAGTCTTAGCGCAGTAGCCGTTTGCTCCATCCTGTTTGAAAGGCGAGACTCGGTTTATGAGCTGTTAGGTGCGGCTTGGTCTCAACATGTAGACAACGTAATAAAGAGGACTGGCTAAACACTAGTTCTGATTGAAAGCACGATGTGTATTGATCAATTTATCGACCATTTGCTTTCTCTGGTTAAAGAACCAAGTTGTGCATAAATATTGAACAAATTGAACTGTTACTTGTAGAGGTTAAACTGCAGTTTAGATTTATCCTGAAGTTTTACCAAAAAGATGAATATCCATTCCTTTCTGTGTGTAGTAGCCTTATATTTACTTCTCTATTGGTAAAAATTAATTTGTTTATTCTATATTTAAATAACTTTTGCTTTTCTGTTTAACAGTGAAGACTCAATTACTTTATATACTGTAGGATTATTAGTATTCCTAATGGAGTCCAAATGCTGCATCCCCTTGTTTGGTTCTGTCTCCTGGGAACGTTGAGTGAACACAACTGTAATGGTCTGAGCTGTCTAGATAGTTCGTACTGGACAAGTAACTTTTAAATGAAGCCACAATGTAGAGATTTATGGACTAGATGGATTTGGTCCATTTGCCTGATGTTAGACTCTGGCAGCTGCATTTTGAACGAGCTTCATCAGATTATTTTTAAAATGACTCCAAAGATAGCAAGAATAAAACTACTGAAAATAAAGCCTCACCTATTGGCCGTGCTGCTTGGTCTTCATGTTGCTGTTTCTCCTCTAAAGTTACTTAAGCAAACCTGTAAAGCCTTCAGGCCATTTATACAGAGATTAAAATACCAACAGATGGACTGCATTTACTTAATTAGGTGACATATTGTTATGGCTGTATTGGATTATTTAATTGTAACCGATTAAAGTGTGCTAAATACACAAACTATCTTGCTACTCATCACCATTAATAACAATTTTAGTTTGTAGCACACAACTCTGTATAAGTGTGTAATATTTAGTATTTATCTGACGCTTTTATCCAAAGCGACTTGGAAAGTAACGCAGCAGTAGCGCAAAGGGTCAATTTTTTTCTCATAACTTCTGAGTAATATCACTTCAAACCTATTTCCGACATTCTAAACTTTAAAAGTAATAAAATGTATGTATGATTATTGATGATAGTGTATTGGATCTAAATCAGTATCGGGTAATACTGAAGCCTGAAATATCGGCTATTTATTGAACAAGTTGCATCAGGACACCCCTATTTGGAATTGGCTGTCCTAACATTTATGATATTAATAGTGAGTGATAAACTAGTGATTAAAGATAGTTAGGTTTGTTTTGTGGTTGTTGTTAGATATACAAATATTTTAAAAACTTGTAAATGTTCTGGGAATTACCGAACTAAAACATAAAAAATGAAACTATTATGAACTTTAAATGTTTACTTGCCTCGCATGATTTTCATATATTGATTTTTAGTTTTTATATTGTACAATAGAACGATTACCGACTCTTGTCTTTGTGCAGTAATGACCCCTTACTTTGACCCCCAGCGAAAGATGATGCGCCAGGTGACCACCACAGACTTCTGCATGAACAGCAGACCGTCTTGCCTGGCGGAGGACACCCACCACCCTGCGGCCCATTTCGAACTTTGCACCTCGCAGCCCAGCAAGTTCTACCCCGCTCCCACTCCCACCTCCCTCCAGATGACGCTGGCTCCCATGGCCTTACCCACCCAGAGCCACAAGCCCATGGTTTGTCACAGACAGGATATTCTGGGAGGCGACCCCCGCTCACCCAGTAAAATACCGGGCCTGAAAGCCTCGGAGCAAACCCCCAGCGACGCTAAGAAAAAGACCAAAGGTGCCGGGAAGACGGGCAGACGCGGCCGGCCTCTGGGAACCACCAAGCTGGCTGGATACAGAACCAGCACCGGGCGGCCCCTGGGCACCACCAGAGCCGCAGGGTTCAAGACGAGCCCGGGACGACCACTCGGCACCACCCGAGCCGCCGGGTACAAGGTTAGCCCCGGACGGCCTCCTGGCAGCATTAAAGGCCTGTCCCGCCTCAACAAACTGGCTTACAGTAGCACTTGCAGCGGTGCGGCGTTCCCGTACCCGCTGCCACACAAAGAGGTCCTCTGTGAACCCTCCTGCAAAGAGAAGCCCGCCAGCGAGGAGAGGCTCTGCACTGTTTCTACTTCGCCCTGAACTGATGGAACTTAGAGACTTTCCCGCCTTCTGTTTGAGGTGACAGTAGTTTTGTGTTTGCGTGGCTGACGGGAGGAGTATTTCTAAAAAGAAAAAAAAATGTTAATCTTGTTTTCATGTGTGTGCCTGCCTCCTGATAAAACCATGGTATGTTTTTCAGTGCTAATGCTGGAGATCCCTAACAGCTTCACAAAAGTGTTCACGGGAAGAAAGACAGCTATTCATTAAGCAGGAGGCTTTTATTTAAAAGTCATAGTAGCAGCTTAATTCTAGTTATATGTAGCATTTTAAACCTATCTGAAGGAAAATTGATTTGAATGTACCCAAAGCAACCTATTCAGAAAATCTGATCTAACAAAAAACGTTTTACTTATTAATACACTTCGGTTTCAATTCAATATTATATAAAGGGCATATATTATAATTTTTACCACTTTTTTATTTCAGTTGTGTTCAACTCCATGTATGAAATTGAAAAAATGTATTAGAAAGATGAAAGGAATAAAAAACAAAGTCAAGCTCTAAGCTGTTGAAGATGAAGCTGAAAGCTATCCAAGGTAAATGATTTTACTGCTGAAATGTTGAACCAATCATAACGTAAGAGATTTGTGGCCATATGGCCTGAGAGGTAAATCCAGGAGAGCTTTTGTCCACTGCACTGATTTGGAGACCTATCAAACCAGTATCCTATGGGGAATTACAAAGGTGCTTATTTGTAAATTGGTTGCTTGTGACAAAAAAAATGTGATTCAAATCATAAAAATTCTGGCTGCATTCAAAGAGACATCGTTTGTACCCCAGTTCTGACTAGCATCCTAATTCATGTGTGCAACTAGCAGGAATCCGTACATTTTTCCTCACAACTGTGTCAACAAAATATCTGTTGTTAGGGGTTGTCTTCAAATAATTATTACTTGTTTTATTTCTTGAATGTTGAAATGTGCCACAGTAAAGTAGCAATCAACATTTTTTACTTGAATTTACTTAAACTCTCAATCCATCAGCTCTTCATTTTGTTTTTCACGCATGTTATCTGCCCCTCAAAAAGTCATAAATTAATGTTGTAAATGTGATGAATGGGTATTAAGTTGAATTATTGATATATAATCTGATTAAGTTGCAGTTAAATGTGGTTACACTAAGTGAAAGCATTTATTGGTTTCGCGCGTGTGGACATCAGCAGACTTTTTGTACTGTGAATACAAAGTAATGGAAAACTGCTTTACTATTGCAACAACACATCATCAGTAGGGTAAAACTAACCTGTCTCACGACGGTCTAATCCCAGCTCACGTTCCCTATTAGTGGAAATTATTTCTTGAATGTTGAAATGTGCCACAGTAAAGCAGACTTTTTGTACTGTGAATACAAAGTAATGGAAAACTGCTTTAAAAAAGGGACTTTCCCATTTTATTAACTTTGTTGCAGACGAACAGCTATGAGCAGCTAATCCTAGTTCATTATAGTTAATTTACACTTCTTGTTTTTTTCCCTCCAGTTGTTATGGTTCCAAGATATGATATTTGCCCTTGAATTTCACGTGAAATGCCATGAATAAGCAGATGACTAAGAAAAACATGTTTGTTTTTGCAACCAGACAACATTTTTGTAAATCAGAGGATCTGAGAAATGGGTTCTCCAGTCGAACATCTATAACCAGAAAACCAAATATTAACCAGCTCCACATCTCACACACAAACCCAGTCCCTTAGGATTATCTTTGTATGGTAACTCAAAAGGTTGCTTCCAAAATGTCTATGTATTTATGTATTATTATTATTATTTGCATGCTATTGTATGAAGCAGTTTACCCAGCCTAGAGATTGTGAGAAATGAGACTGTTATTTGTCTTTGTAATGTTTGTTTTTGTTATAAATACATGACAAAAGGTGTGCTATGCTTCTCCAAATCCTTGTGACTGGAGAGGTGAAACAATTTGGAGCATCCTGCAGGTTTTCCATGTTTTCATGGTGTTATTCAGCCTTTTTAATGCCTTCTCAGTTTTTTTTTTTCCTTCACTGATTTTGTCTGCTTGTCTTAGGAGGTGCAGTGCTAATATTACTGTATGTTACTTTTAAGCAGATTATCCATGTGTAATTATCTCACCTGAAAGCAACACGTGATAAATGTTAGCTTATTACATATAACTGTAGATAAACAAGAGGCTTCAGAAATCGGAAAAAAAATTTTGCATCTGTGTTTCGTCCTTATTAAAAGTCACATTTATCTTTGTCTTTACTTGTTTTTCATGATAAACTTTAATTAAAATGTTGTCTGAGGTTTACTTTTGGCAGAAATGTATGAGAGTACTCTTACAAAGAAATCAATAATGTTACACTAATCTTGGAAAATGAAAACGGAATTACATTTATACAGCTGTTAAAATATAACATTTGAAACATCAGTGTTTAAAGCTTAAGAACTTGTGTACGGTGTTAGTG
The DNA here is from genome assembly GCA_032876305.1 of Orestias chungarensis. NCBI lineage: Eukaryota > Metazoa > Chordata > Actinopteri > Cyprinodontiformes > Cyprinodontidae > Orestias > Orestias chungarensis. The sequence continues at coordinate 1,242,474 of JAVLVB010001306.1, forward strand.
TTTTAATTTATACAAGATAAACTCATGTCTTTTGTTCTGTGGAAATTGGTCTTTTTATTTATTTTGTGTGTTTTTAGATGAATTAGTAACTTTCAGGCTCATGAACTCAAACGGTTTAGAAAGGTAATGTTTTTATAAAGTGTTACATTGAGGTACTGTTAAAACGAAGTGAAAATTGGCATTTAGCAATCTGGAATTATTAAACAGATTAAAAGAGCAAATGTTTACGCAGAAAACATTCTTTAAGGGGATTCTGATGTACAGTCAGCTTAGTGTTTTCAGTCATTCATTAAATGTACTAATAAAGAAGCCTGGTATAATCTATAGGTACAAGTATGATACAATTTTTTTGTTTTGTATTTTTTGACCTTGTGCAACGCATTTAATTAGATGTAAGGATTATCTGTGCTATGTCAACAAATTTAGAGAAAAGGTTGGAAAAACGTTTTTTAAACCCTTTTTTACCAAAGATCGCAACATCTGGAAAAGCTAAATTCAGGATTACCGTTCTGTAAAATGTAAATAAGAAAACAGTCCAACATCATAAAAAATACAATGATTAAAGAAAAAAAATGTGTAACTGTCCTTTTTTTGTGTGCAACTTCATGGTTGTTTTACAAATATGTCTTGGTTTAAACATTGTTTTATTCAAAGTAAGGCTATGGAGTGCTTATTTTTGTCTTTACTGTTTAACATATTACCTTAACCTTTGAGCTAACGTCTGTTTCGTACACTTAGGGTCTACAATTCACTCAAAAATATGAAAATCTTTCTGGAAAGGTTTAGAGCTGTATTGCTGGTTTTAGGAGATTACCTGGCTTTATGGTTTACTTAATGCTAACACCTTCACAGCCTGATAGTTAGCTAATGCTAGCATTAACTTGATTAGCCGTCATCATCACCATATCTAAAGTGGTACAAAACATGTAGATTACATTGTTTAACATCTCGACAGTCTTTATTTTTTACCCCTTGACAACAGTTTTACTTTCAAGCTAGCTTGTGTTTTGTTAGCATTGGGTCGTACGACTATGCCCAATTCAAATTCACAAATCTAATATACACATGGCATTCCTTTTGGTCAAACATATGTTTACATTATTTTTGACGGTTTCAAAGCATGCTAGCTTGAGAGAGGGCCTACCGTGAGCTTTAATTGATGCCAATGCAAATAAAAAGAATTGTATGTTTAAATAATGACAACACTAAAGATGTATCTGTGTGCCATGTATTTTTATTTGTATTATCATAATTGGACATTTTTAAAAGTTTGAAAGTCTATTTTAAAGTTAATTTCACTTGCTCTTTAAAAAACGTTTATCGTTTACATGAAAAAAGAAAACTTAATTTCCATCATCTTGGTTTCATTTTTAGTTGAATGAATGGTTGGAATGTAGTTTTTAGTGGTTTCTATTGGCATACATATTGCGGGTTTGTACATTAACACCGTCTTTACATCGTTACCTTCAAGCTAATATTGAGGTAAAACTGTTGACTACAAGGCGCTTAAGTCCTTTCCTGTGAAATGTATGGATTTGTCTCAATATTCTGGGGAATGTTCTTGTTTAGATAATTGTATAGCTTTTAAACCCTGCTTGCTTTCAAAAGACATCTCATATAAACTTGTTTTTATTAGCCCTTAAAATAAATGCACACTGTACCTTGAATGTTGCAGATAAGCTTTTCCAAAAGGTTTTTATGAATGAAGGCTGAACCATGATTTATGATGCTAATGATAAACTCAAATATTGATTTAGCTCAAAATTTTGGAAAGCATAACCCCAAGAATTTATTTAATGACTATAAAGAGTGATACACATGAGACTTAGAATGAAGCTTTGATATAATGTATCTTGGTTATCTTGTGGCGGAATTTGTATATTAAACTGAGTATTCTAAACTATGAAAATGGTTTACGGTGTGAATTCAGATAGACTTACCTCACCAATGAATACTGTTAGTTAATATTAGGCATGAGATCCTACTATTAAAACTGAGTTTCTTTCCAATTTAGAGACTGAAGAAAAAATACCTAAACAATTAATGAAAACTTATTTTAAGTCGTAAATTGTAAACCAAGAGACCCAGTTATTAGTTTCATCTTCGTTTATCATTGCTTTGTGTCTCACCACCTGCAGCTTTATCTCATGTTTGTGTTTTGGAGAAGACGCAAACCCCAGTTATTCCTGTGTGATTGGCAAAGCTTGCACAGCTGTATACATATTTCCATACTATTTCTGCATGATTGTTGTGAAATGTTGAAAAGTTATGTAATTATTAATAAAAAAACAACACTTTGGAAATACTTTTTATGCCTTTATGATTGTTTTGCACTAAGGATACATCATATCAACTTACAGATCTGTAAACTCTAAATGGTACTATAATTTCCATTAGTGTTAAATGTTTTCTTTTGTCAATCAGTTGATTGAGGCATATATTTTTTAAAGTGAATTTCTTTCACAGACTCAACATACTAAAATCTTATAAGATACATTAAAATGTGATTTAAAGTTTATTTTGAAAATGTAAACAGTAAATATCATATTAATATATGAATAATTACTAGCTTCCGCAGTCATTGTTTGATGGATGGATAGTGATGTTGCTTATTAAAAAAAGATAGCAATATGATAAAGACTAAAAATATTTTATATTGTTTCATTTGTAAGGAAAACTTTACCAAATATTTACCTAAGTTAGAATTTAGTTTTACATTAAAGGATTTCAATTTCCTGATTGTAAATTAATCAGGTAAAAAATGGTAATCCTCAGTGGACAATTTAGAAAGTTATGCTTTTAATAATTAGTTACAATCTCTTACACAAAAACCTCCCTTTGCATCTAAAGAAACTCAATTTTATTAGGACAAGAAAGGGGAAATGTGGAACGGAAGTCACACTATTTAAATAGTAAAATATATAAAATACAGTGGTTTGAATAAAGTATTATTTTTGATAAAACTTGAAAAAAATAAGTCAGAACATTAAATCATAATCAGACATTGTGTGGGCAAAACAAATATCATTGTTGTTTAAATGCAACTTAAGTAAGGCTATTTAAAGCTTTTGCAAAATACAAACAGAAAAACTTTATCAAAGTTGTCCGTTAGAAATCAAATGTTTAATCAGAACCATTGCATACACCACTTTTCCTCTTTAAAATTATAAATACTCAATTGTATGTATTTTATGAGTTTATTCTACTCTGTGTTTCATCGGCTGTTTTTAAAATCTAAGTTTTGAATATTACAGAACTCTAAATGTGAGTTTAGAGTTGTTGTTCAGGATGCAAGTGTTCAGCCTCACCTCATATGTAGACTGAATAAAAACCTGACATTATTAAAAATCAACATTTAAGCAGACACAATCTGATTTTTAAAGTAAATAAATATTTATATGGATGGTATTTTTTAAGCTTTTGTGTTAATGTAGAACAGAGAAAATTAATGGTACTTATATATTTTTTTATTAAAAAAGCTGCTTTATGGGTGTGAAATTTAGCCTAAAAGATGAATGAATTAGTTTAAATCTGGCATCTTTTATTTGAATGGTGAACAGAGAAAAATATTTCAAAGAAAATTATTAAAGAATTATTTTGATCCAATGAAAGAACAAAGTGCTACAATAGTTACTATATATTGATATTATTTATTATTTTTCATTCCTAACACCATTAAGCATAGATATCCATAATAAAGGCTTTTATTGTGGCTATCTATGCCATTAAGCTTCAAGTTGGAAGAAGAAGAAGAAGAAGGGAAATGCGGCGGAATTGACAGTTTTTGACCAAGGAAACCTTTTTTTGACGACGATTTTTGGATTACGGACTCAACGGTTGGCATAAACTGGAAAGTGAATGGGTCAGAATGGCAACTAAGGTAGGAGATAATGAGAATGATACTGAATTTGAGGATTGGTCACCAGTACAAGGTGGCTAAAGAAGAGGTAAAGAAAATCGAGAACTAAAACGAGGAGATGGGAGAATAACAGAAAGTCAAGGAAGCAAAAGAAAGCTGTAGTAAAATAGTTCAGATGAAGAAAGAGTAGTCTGTAAGAAAGTAGAGAGAGAAGAAGTTAAAGTAATAATCAAATTCAGGAAGGAGGATGAACAAACAACAATAAGCCCAATAACATTATCGAGAGAGATAAAAAAGAAAATAGGAGATGTGGAAATGGTGAAGGGATGGAAACATAATGATAACGCTACATGTAGAAAATATTTCCAAAAAGATTGTGATAGAGAGAAAAATAGTTGGAGAGAACAGATTACTTAAAGGACTCATTTCAGGAATACCAGTTGAGGAGGATTTAGATAAATCAAACGATGCATTGTAGGGGTAAAATTAAATAATCTAAAAAGACTAATGAAAACAGTGAATGGAAAAAGAGTGGGAAGTATGTCCATTTTAATAGAGTTTGCAGAAAAAATATCAGCAGAAAGGATTAAAATAGGATTCATGAGCTTTCCAGTCAGACCATTCATTCCACCACCAATAAGATGCTACAAGTGTCAGAAATATGGACATATGGCAGCAGTGTGAAAGGGCAAGCAGAATTGTGCAAAATGTGGAGAAGAGCATGGGATAGAAGAACATAGAGAAGATTCAGAGGAAAGATGTTGCAACTGTGGATGACAGCATAGAGCTGACTCTGGGAAATGTGAGGTGAGGAAGAAGACTGTTGAAGTTCAACAAGTCAAGATGTCTAAAAGTTATGCAGAAGCAGGTAAGAGTGTTAATGGTCAAAGAAAAATAGTATCAGGTTAGACAGAGAAACAAACTCCACAACAAACCAGAAGGCAAACAGAGGAAAACATAATGGTATCTGTAGAGAAACTCGTTTTATTCATAGCATATGTCATCAACTGCACAGATCAAGCTAAACACAGAACAGAGAAGATCAAAATAATTGCAAGGGGAGCAGAAAGATTTTGGGGATTTAAAGAAATTTCTTAGGAAAATATCAACAAAGGGCTGGAAATAGACGGGAGAGCAGGAACAGCAAGTGATAAACCTGCATGTTAATATTACAATGGAATGCCAAAAGCCTTATAGCAAATGGACAAGAATTTGAGAGATATGTAGATAAATTGGTAGAAAAACCAGATATAATATGTATTCAAGTAACATGGTTAAAATCAACATTAGACTTTGTTATTAAAGGGTATGATTGCATAAGAAGGGATAGAACAGAGGGAAATGGAGGAGGGTGTGTAATATTTATAAAACAAGGAATACAATATAAAATATTAGGGAAAGGAATACATTTAGAATATATAGTAATTGAAATTTTGGAAAAATATGAAAAATATAAGATAATACATTTTTATAATCCATGTAAAAATATATCTCTAGAGTCAATGGATGAATTAATGGGTTATTTAGAAGGAAAGATAATATGCTGTGGGGATACTAATGCTAATAGTACATTGTGGGGCAAAAGTAATGATAAATATGGTCAGGAACTTGAAGAAATTATGGAAATTAAAAACTTACTCTGTAATAATGATGGTAGAGGAACTAGAATCAATATAAGAACAGGAACAGAATCAGTCATAGATCTAACAATAGCCTCAAACTCAGGTCATAGTTGTGAATGGGATATTGACAAAAATACAACTAATGGTAGCGATCATTACCCTATTAAGATTAAAACAGGAATAAAACCAGACAATAACATAGTAGAAGGATGCAAGTCATGGAACTTTAATAAAGCAGCTTGGAATAAATTTAGATATATTAGTGATCAAAAATTACAAAAGGTAGATATGAAGGCAGATGTAAACATTATAAATTTAAATATCTGTGATATTATACTAGAGGCTACAAAACAATCGGTTAAAAAAAGAGGGGGAATACACGAAAGAAAAATGGTCCATGGTGGAACAATGAGTGTAATCAAATGATCAAATCAAGAAATAAAGCATTTAAAGCACTTAAGAAGAACCCTATTTACCAGAATTTCATTAATTACAAAAGAAAGCAAGCAAAAGTAAGAAGGACAATTAGGGAGGAAAGAAAGTCTATTGGAGAAAGTTTTGTAATACATCAAATTGAAAAAATATGGAAAATGATTAAAAAAAAACATGAATGGAATAAAAAAGGGTATGGGTATACAATATTAAATAGTGATGAAGACCCAAAATTCAAGATAAAGATGAAGCTGAAATATTAGCAGAAACCTTGAGTAAAATACATACCTCAAACAATATTAGTGAGGAGGGGAAAAAAGGGAGGGAAGCAACAAAACAAAAAAATTAATGTTTACAAGAAAAAAGTAAAGAAAATTATAATTTACTAAATACACCATTCAATTTAGAAGAATTAAACAGAGCTCTCAGAAAAACAAAGAAAACATCCCCAGGAAAAGATCAAATCTGGCATTTAATGATAGATCATCTCAGCGAACAATCAAAGAAATCATCTTAGAGCTGTACAATAAAATCTGGGAAGAAGGAGTGCTACCACAGAACTGGAAAGAGTCAGTAATAATACTCACAGCAAAACCAGGATAAGATAATAGTAAACCAAAACATTATAGAGCCAAAGCGTTAACATCAAATATGTGTAAGATAAGGGAAAAAATCATCAATGACAGATTAATATATTATCTAAATAATAATCAACATATATCAAGATGTCAAAGTGGATTCAGAAAAGGACCAAATCCATAAGATGCAACCTTATGTCTGGGAAACGGAATTAAAAAGGCACAGATAAATAAATAAAGTGTAGTAGCAGTATATTATGATATTGAAAAGGCGTATGATATGTTATGGGTTGAAGTATTATTCATTAAAATAAAAAAACTAGGCATTACGGGAAATATATTTAGGTGGATTCAAAACTTTTTTTCAAAAAGAAAGATACAGGTAAAGATAGGAAAAGAATATTGAAAAAAATATGACGTTGAAAATGGAACACCACAAGGAAGCATAATTAGTCCTTTATTGTTTTCTGTGATGATTAATTATGTTTTTGATGAGCTTGAGAAGGGAATGGGTTGCTCAATTTTTGCAGATGATGGTGCAATATGGAAAAGAGGAAAAAATTTATAATTTATAATAAAGAAAATACTAAATGCTATAAATAATATAGAGAAATGGCCATATGAATAGGGGTTTAAATTGTCAGTTGGAAAAGCAAAAGCAATGATATTTACTCAAAAAAGAATTATAGAACTAAAACAATTGAAAATGTATAAGCAAGAAAAAGAGTGGGTAAACAATATAAAATTTTTAGGTATATAGTTTGATAAAAAAATAAAATGGAATATTCACAATCAGAAAATAGTTGATAAATGTAATAAATATCCTAAATATAATGAGATGTTTGGCAGGAAATGAATGGGGAGCAGATAAAATATCATTTAAGAGAATATACAAAGGTATGATACGATAAAATATAGATAATGGCTGTATAATATATGCAGCAGCAAAAATACATCTACAAAAACTGGATAATATTCAACATCAAGCACTTAGAATAGATCGGACAGGAAAAATAGGAATAGCAATAATCATAACAGAGTTTAACATAAAACAAGCAAAAAGAATCACAAATGGATTATCAGTATACACCGATGAAATGTTTGCATTGTTATTAGCAGTACAGTGGGTAGAAGAAGTAAAACCATTGAAAACAATAGTGTGTTCAGATTCAAGCTCAGCACTCATAAGTTTGCAGAATAGTCATTCAGAAAGCAGGCCAGACATATTATTAGGTAATATGTCTGGTCTAAAGATGATGGGGTTAGAAATTACATTCATATGGGTACCAGCACACATCGGGGTGGAGGGAAATGAAGCAGCAGGCAGGGCAGCGAAAAGAGCGACAACGGGACAAATTAACTTTACAATAACGACTGTTAAATCAGAAGAACTTTACAATAACGACTGTTAAATCAGAAGCAAAAAGTATGGTCAAACAAAAACTAAAGGAAACGTGGCAGAACGAATGGAATGAAGAAAACAAAGGAAGATAGTTTTATAATATTCAAAGTACAGGGTGAGAGATGAGAGCAACAAGGAGAAATAGAAATGAAGAAAGATTACTAACAAGATTGAGATTGGGACACACTGGATTTAACAGCTTACTATTTAAAATAAAGAAACATTGTGATTATTGTGGAGTAGCAGAAACAATAGAACATGTAATTTTAATATGTAAAAAATATGAGCAACAGAGAAAATGCATGATTGAGGAGTTTAGAAGAAACACAGAAACATTTCACATAATACACTCGTTACAAAAAGATACAGGAAGCAAAAGTTGTCAGATTTTAGTTAGATTTTTCCAAAAAACAAAGTTAATAGGTAGGATATGATTATGGAATCTTTTTTTGTTTAGTTTTTTTGTTTAGTTATGAAGGTACAGGGAAGGAGTAGAAAATACGCAAAATATATGAAGATATAATTTAGGAAAATTATCATGTAAGATAGACAATATGAACCAAAGCCATTTTGACCCACACTCCTTTCCAGTAGGTGGCGGTAATGCGCACCGAAAGTTGCTTGCCAACTGCCAATAAATTCTATGTAGAAGGAAAAGCGTCAAGTTTTGCAAACCGGACGTGACGTTCAACTACCGGTGCGTCATTTTAGTTTGTCCGCCACAGAGTGGAAAAACCATTCCGAGGACCCAAGCGTAAACGCCGCAACCGCATCAAGTCATGGGCTCGTCGTGCCTCCTGTGACCACCTGTTCGTTTTTTAAAAGTCAAATAAGATGTTGCGGAGGCTTCGTCAACATTTTCTAACGTTTGTTTTGTTTTTTATGCTCCATAGTTTCGCCGTGTTGAGAATATCGGCCGAAGGTAGGGAACCAACCGTCTAACAGTTCAAATGAATTGACGGTTTATTGTCAACAGTGACCGCTAATGCTAAAATGTAAAGTTATATTTACTGTATGTGACCGCTAATGCTAAAATGTAAAGTTATATTTACTGTATGTGACCGCTAATGCTAAAATGTAAAGTTATATTTACTGTATGTGACCGCTAATGCTAAAATGTAAAGTTATATTTCAAGTAGAAGAAACCTTTCGACCTTTAATGTGTAATTTTGTTTCAGTTTTTAATCTTAATCTACGTCAGGATAGCTAATTTCTATAGTTAAGATGTAAATTTTCATACATGTTAGAATACTAATAATATATTAAACCTCTTTGCCACCTAATAAAGCTATAAATTGTTTAAAAAAGTTATAACGAGGTTGGTTATATCTATATTATACATTATAAATAACGATTTAAGTTGAATTACCCATAGTCAAAATGTTTAGCTCTTCCGTGAACGAACAAAGTTAAATTTCCAGTATTAAACATGATCTATTTAAAAGTTCACCTATATCCACATAAAATACAAATAAATGCACACTTGTTAAACACTAAGTGAGATAACAATAGAATAAGAAATAACCAGGAGAGGACAGTTTTTAGGAAATATTTTTAAAAAGTAGTCAAGTGGTTGTGCTGTTAGAGGGTTAAGTTAAGCAAAGTATTGAGTATTATTAGTATGTTATAATAAACTATACATGATTTAACAAGGAGATTAATACATTTTATTATTAATTCAAGGTGTGTTTGGATTTCTTTTTTCAAGTAACAAATTAAATCCTTGTTTAAAGTTACTCAAAATTATCTTTAATATCAGAATCAATTTGCGGATATAAAAAGCAATACTTCTCCGAACCATTTGCACATTTCTGAAAAACCTGATAAGTTAGAAAAACATTTCATGTGAGGTTGGGATTCGATTGGAGTTATGTGTTTAATTGTGCGTCCATCTGTCACTTAAATGACCCATTCCTTTAAATTTGGAGTTTTCAAACAGAGGAAATGTCTAAAACTAAACACAGTGGCACTTGATGAGTGAGATTGTGTTTGATTTTATCTGATTGGACCAAATTATAAATAAAAACACTGAGTGTAATCTGTTTTTGTTTTTTCTTTAGAAAATCATGAGTCAGTGCAGGTCATTTTGTCAGAGGAGACGGTGTCTGAGTTGGAGAATAAGCCCAAGTTTGTTGAATCGGAAGAGTTGGAGTCTTTGCCCAAAATGCAGTTTAAGACAGCTGAAATCGCAGATGCGGTGATGGGGACTGAAACCTCGATTGATCCATCTGACATCGAATCCCTGTTTCCCAAGAACGTGAAGGACTCCGAGGCCGGTTTCTCTCTTCCATGCGATGGGAATAGTGATCAGTGTTTCTCACCCTTTCAGGACGAAGACCCAGCGCTACCGGAGGAACACGAATCCGAATCAATGCAGCAGGTTCATCCACAGAAACTCGGAAACATAAGCACAAACTGTTGAAAGATGACTAAAGTGTTGCGATTGAAAAAGTCACAGGTTTTTAATCTTTTTTTAACCTTCAGGTTACTCTTGAGATTATCCCTGCAGAGCCTCCAGCTGAGGAACCAAACACCACAGAGACGGCTAAGACGTACAAAGTAAACTGTGACAAGAGGAACATCACAGGAATGGAGAACTTTACCGTCCAGGTCCTCAATGTCTCACAGGTATTTTTTTGGTTTGATGATTTTGAAGCATTTAAGCATTTCAGAACCGCAAAAACAAAACAAATATCTAAGGGGGTAAATAGTTTTCCACACCGCTCTAGTTTGGCATTTAAAACGAATTTCAAAAAAAAAAAAAAAGTTTTAGAAACTCGATAAGACTTTGGCAAAAATATTTTTATGTTGGCTTTTTTAAATTCATTTCCATCTTTTGGTTTCTTTGTATTTTTTTATTGGCTTTTCCTTTTTTGTAAAGCATGTTTTAACAAAATGTAAAGCATTTGGATTAGAAAGGTTGGTTATTTTTATTGAATGTAATCGGGATATTTTATAGAGAGCGATTGATTTATTTGTTTTTGTACCAACCAGTGAAACCCAGTGAAAGACAATGGAGGATGTTTGATTTTTTTATTCAAATAGAAAAAGTATTTCCCTATTTTTTCAGGACCTGATGGATTTTCTCAATGCAAACAGCACAGAGTGCTCCGTGGTGCTGTTCTTCACAACATGGTGTCAGTTCTCTGCCAACCTGGCGCCTCACTTCAACGCTCTGCCTCGTGTTTTTCCTAGCATGCAGTTCCTGGCCCTGGATGCCTCACAGCACAGCAGGTGAATGCTAGTTTTATTGTATTTTATCTATATTAGAGAAAAATAACTAGATAATAGCTGTAGACTCTAAATGTTGAATCGTTGGCAGCACCATAGGCTATAGAGAAAAACCTTTCTTCTCTAATTAACATTCTAGTTCTATGAGATATACACTACTCACAAAAAGTTAGGGATATTTGACTTTTGGGTGAAATTTGTGGAAAATGTAAAAAGTTGCCGCTACAGTGATATAATATCACGAAAGTAGGACATTTAAGTAGAAGGATGCACTGGTGATTTCCTCATCTCAAACAATTTGTTGGAACAAAAGTTAACAACCATGGTGTGTACACCACAACAAAAATGTCAACGTCTGAATAACTCGTCATGTGCCCTTGAGCATCAATTACAGCTTGACAACGACGTCTCATGCTGTTCATAAGTCGACTTATTGTCTGCTGAGGCAGAGCATCCCACTCTTCTTGAAAGGCAGCCCTCAGGTCATTGAGGTTTTCGTGTGCAGAGTTTTGAGCCTCTACACGGCGACTCAGTTGATCCCACAGGTTTTCAATGGGATTCAGGTCTGGAGAAAGTGCAGGCCGCTCCATTTGAGGTACACCAGTCTCCAACAGCCATTCCCTGATGATGCAACCCCGATGAGCTGGAGCATTGTCGTCCATGAAGATGAAATTAGGCCTGTGTTGTTCATGTAGGGGCACAATCACTGGAATAATGATGTTATTCAGGTAGTATTGGCTTGTCACTGTACCATTCACAAAGTGTAGGGCACTTCTATACAGACTGGACACACCTGCCCACACTGTGACACCGACACCACCAAAAGCTCGTCTGGTGACAACAGTGGCTGATGCATAGTGCTCTCCTTGAGGTCTCCAACATCGTTGGCGGCCATCATTTCTGCTCAACGTGAATCGATTTTCATCAGAGAACAGCACTGAGGCACCCTGGTCCCTCGTCCAGCGTAAATGCTCCCTGGCCCATGCAAGACAATGACGACTGTGCCTGCTGGTGTGGTCAGGTACCCTTGCAGGTCAACTGGCACGCAGACCACGCTGATATAAACGGTTTCGAATGGTCTGACGTGACACTTGGGTGCCTCTCACCTCCCTTAAACGTGCCTGGAGTTGAGTGGAATTCATCATCCGGTTTCTCAGGGCATTGTTCACAATGTAGCGGCCATCAGCATTGCATGTGGCCAAAGGACGTCCACTTGTTCGCCTTTCTGTAACTCCTCCAGTCTCTCGGTATCTCCGTTGCAACCTGCTGATGACACTCTGTGACACTCTGAGCTCAATGGCCACGTCCATCTGAGAACGTCATGTTTGAAGCATTGTAATGGCCAGGTACTGTTGATCCATTGTTAGGTTTCGTCTTGGTCTCATGATGTCACAATGTGAACAGCCTGATGAGGAAGACTGTTTAAACACCAGCTGTAATTGAACCAGGACATTTATTGCTTGATTCGAGGATCAAACACCTGTTGTGACTTTTGCCGTTAAGCTCCTCGTTAGAGAACAGCAACATGTGCAAAAAGTACTGAAACATTTAACAGTTGGACACGTGCATTCAAAAGCTTAGAGAAGGTCACATTAAGTTCACCTGTTAAGGTTTGAATGCATTTTGGGCTCATCCTAAAATTCAACCCGACAGCCAAATATTCCTAACTTTTTGTGAGTAGTGTATTTGTTTCTGAAGGATACGTGTGATGGTTAGCAAATCAAAAGTCTCTCTATTCTAGATATTTAAATGTTTCAAAAAAGGACCCTAAACTGATGTTTTGTGGCACCTAAAATTAACACTGTAGTAGAATATTTTGATGATTGATTCATACCTAATAATGTTTAACACATCAAAAATGGTAAAAACATTTGGATTGACACAGTAAACATCCATGTCTTTTAACGTTCCTCCTTGTTGTGTTTCTGCTTCAAGTCTCTCTACGAGGTTTGGGACTGTGGCCGTTCCCAACATCCTGCTGTTTCAGGGAGCCAAACCCATGGCTCGCTTCAACCACACCGACAGGACGCTGGAGATGCTCACCTCCTTTATCACTAACCAGACAGGTATACCTCAAATACAGACGGTATGCGTATTCTGGATATTAATGCTGCCTTCAGCCTTCTGCAGATCTCTGATGAAAATCTTGTTATACCTTTGTTTCTGTTGGATTTAAACCTACGTGGTCTTTCAAAGACCATGCTGAACATTGCAGTTTCTCTTTTTTTTTTTTTTTCGTTTTTGGATTAAAAAATGTGATTCAATCAAAATTTGAATCGCCAGACTTAAAAAAAAAAAAAAAATCAACTACAAGTATTGCGATTAAAACCTGATCAGTATATCTCTGCCTTCAAAGCTCATAAATCTCAAATGAAACATTGTTTATTATAGTCTGAAATGATCAGCCAATCACAAGGGTATTTCTTAAGAGTTTTAAGGTGTTAAATATTTAAATATTATCAGTTGCCATCGACACATAGAAAAACAATTCACCCAAACTAAACCGTTGAAGTAAAAGGTTGAATTTGAGCGTGTGCGTCTCTCTGAAATGGTCTCCCTGTTTCAGGGTTCGAGGCGGCCCCCAACAGTAATGTGACAGAAGCAGATCGCCTGGGGCCGCTCCCCAGTGTCCCTGTGAGGGGCATTGATTGGCTCCTGGTCTTCTCCATCCTCTTCATCACCGGCTTCATCGTCTACGCCATCCTGCGGGCCGACAGCCTCCGCTGGCTCATACCTGGACAGGAGCACGAACATCAGGACTGAAAACTCTGAAAGCTTTTTTTGTTGTTGTTGTAGATCCTGCAAAGTTTAATTATTTTATGTTTCATTCAAATATCTTTTTGAGTCAAATAAAAAATGTTACGTTTTTTGGTTTATTTATATTTAACTTTTTTTTACAAAGGGAATCTTTTATAAGTTTTGGGTGAAGTAAGAGCATTATGCTCCCATTATATGCAGTGCATTTAACTTTGAACAACATTTACTTGGTACAGTATAACTTAAGTCAGAATATTAGAAATAAAACAGGGTTCTAAAATAATTAAACACATTAAACGATGGAATCAAATGTTTACAAAATAGTTTCAAAAAAATCTGACTTAGTCCATTACACATTCAATTAACATAGGTGTTATAAGTTTGATATAGAGCTGATCTGAGTAAAAAAAATATCTTATAACATGGCTGAGCATTATTATGTTTCATGATAATAATCCCAATCTTTTATTTCTAATTATCCATAATATTTTAAAATTGTGGGGATTTGGGTACAACCCTCATAATACAAGCTGAATTACTGCTTTAAATAAATTTTCCAAATATCACTTTTCTACAAGTTGCATTTTACTAATGAGCAGCAATTGCTTGTGATTTGTGCAAGTCCTAATAAACGCAGGTGAGGTCTCCCCAAAATATTTTAAATTAAGGTAAAATAAGTTTTTAATGATGTGACATTCGGTTTAGTTTTCAGTGTTTAGTGGTAAGATTAACATGATTCTTTGTCAGTGTTTCAAATTATATTTGTACCCAATGGAAACATGAAATGAAGTACTAAGGTAAGGCTACCAGAAGGTAATTATTCTTGAAAGTATAGTATAAATAAAATAAAAAAGACTCAGAATCCCTTTATTTTGCCAAGTATATTACATTTACAAGGAATGTTTCTTGGTGTGAACAACACGTGGATCACATGTAACAATTACACAGGCTATTTACAAACAATAAACTGAGATATGGAAAGAAAAAAAAAAAAGGTAAAAATTAGAATATGTACCATGAGGTAGGATTATATTAAATATTGTTTATAAAGAGTAGCAGATGTTAATACAACATTTGCACAGCTTTGCAAATTAGCATAGTGCAGGTGAATAAATTGTAACGCTTTGGCTATTTTAGTTTTAAATAATTGATTTCAATTATTTGCACCACCAGTATGAATAAAATGTAAATTTGTCTAGGATAGAGGGCAGTGATTCAGATTACGTTACGTTTGTACCAAATGGAAACAGCAGATTAAGTACTAATGTGATGGTTTTTGAAATGCAATTAATCCCAAAAAATTCTGTGTAAATTGATAAAAAGCTTTGGCTTTCTTTTTATTTTAAATCACAATTAACTGCATCGACAGTAAGAATAAATCTTATATTTGTCCAGGATTCAGTGCATGGATTCAGAATATGTTTACTCTCAATGGAAACAGATTAAGTATTTACATAATGTTCCTAGAAGGTAATTAATAAAAAAGCTTTGCAACTTTTATTTTAAATGAAGGATTATAATTAATTTCACAAACTATAAAAATAAAATAAAAATTTATCCAGGATAAAATTCAGTGTTCAGATTATGTTGCCCCCAATGAAAACAGGTGATTAAGTACTAATGTAATGTTCCCAGAGAGTAATTACATTCCAAAGTACATTGTAAATTAGTAAAATAAATCTTTGACAAAATATATTTGACATTTTTGATAACAATTAACTTCTCCAACAGTAAGAATTAAACATTATTATTATTATTACTACCATATTTTTGTGTAGGCAAGCGTTTTTGATCAGGCAATCAGTGAACAGCTACATTGACAGCGGATCAGGCCTGCCGGGGTCGCGCTTTTGCGCACAACACGCTGTGAAGCGTAAAGTGAGCTAACAGGGATGTTTGGGTTAATGTTCTTTATTAGGACGAGCAGTCGGCCCTGCAGGCAACTAAACAGCCCGAGGAAAACTCTGCTCCACAGAAACTATTCCTTTAAAATGGTGAGACTTTTTCTTAAAGCTAGCTTTTAGCATTCGGGTTGTTAGCTCACGATTCTTGCTCGTGGAAAAGTCAAACGTGTGTTTGTCACGTTTAGGTTTTTGTCATATGAGGAAAAACACATAACTTTGTAATTCAATTTTATTTTTAGTCTCGAAAAACTGTCACAGTTGCCACATTTAAAAAAAGATAGCTTGAAATTTTTTTCTTTTTTCTTCGGGACTTGTGGTATTTTTATGATGTCGTGCACAAGTTTGGGGATTTAAGGCTTTTAAAATGCCAGTAGTGGAGGTTTGTAACATCACAAAGCAGAGAGACGTAAATAAAAACGTTGACCGGTTGTAGTGCAACACTGCCACCTAGTGGAGACAAAATAATCTGATTTTATTGAAGTAAAGTTATTTTTTATAGCTCATTTAAGAGGCAAGGTAGTTCAAAGTGCTCCATATCATAAAACATCAATCAATTATACAGTAAAAACATAAAAATATCAAAATTATGAAACAGATAAAATTATCACAGGGATTAAAGCAAAACCCTTTTTCTTTATTTTAACAAATTATTAGGAGACGGTCCTCAAAATCTCTTTGTTCTCTGAGCTACATTGTGAGGATGGTGGGGTGATTTAACCTATGTTCCTGCAGCAGTATTCTGGATTAATTTTATCCCTCAGATTGATTGAGACTAGTTGATGCCAACAGTGAAACCATATTGGATTAAATTGAAGTAAATAACATGCATTTTATAAGTAGTGGCAAAAAGCAAATCTGTTTAGTTTAGTGTCTTTACCATCATGGCTTTATAACTTATCATTTTGCATTGGCAGCAGTTTGCATTTAAAAAAAGGAGAACTCTGTTAATAGTATATTGGTACACTTGCCTTAATTAGTGTAATTCGATTATAATTTGTAAACTCATTAAAACATCATTAGCCTTCTCTGTTGATGAAGCAGTTTTGTTATGGTAATCATATATATTACAGGGTTGATTTCAAGTTTCATGCTTACTTTTGGGCTGATCAAACATATATTTGTTATCAAATGTTTTTATCCTTTTAGCTAAATTGCTTTCAATTTCATTATCAAGTTAATCAAACATATCTTGAATATGTGATACTGGTAGAAATAAATCTAAAAAAGACACTGTTATATAGCTATAGTATATTATTTAAAACATAAATGTTATCTTTAATCTACAGAATAATTTAATGGTTGCAGGTTGAGAGCAACTTTGGAGTCTCACTGCAGACACTTTATAAGCTGTATGCTGCTCAGTCAGCTGCTTCATTGTGTCAACATTTGCTCATCGTACAGGAATCAACAGTATGTTTTAAGATTGTAAAAAATCAGCACAAATTGTCTAAAAATCAACTGTTTTGTAGTGGTGTGCCAAAAAATAGTTTAAAAAAGTTTTGATTTTTACTTACTCTAATTTAGAATCAATTTAAAATGTACCAAAATCGATAAAGAAAACAACCAAAAAAACAGCTGGGTGTTGGAAAGTGATAAATATAAAAGCATGAAGACATGATAAATGATCCCATGTTCAGGCTGTTGCATCTGTCCAGCATCAAAAACGATTTATTCTGAACAGCTGAGTTAAAGTCGGGTAATCTGAAATAATATTAATCTAATGTGATGTAGTTCTGCAAACTGGATTTTCGGTTTTAATTAGCTCCTCCCACTTCCAGCGGCGACCTAAAAAATCACCAACTAGTCATTGGTGGTGGAATATTTGCACCTCTAATGTTTTGGCCAGGAAAATTCAGGAAATGAGAAAATGATCAGAATACTCTTACGTGCTGCCATTATGCTTTTGCTGCTTATTAAACGGTCTTAAAATGGTGTTGAAAATAAAATGTTTGGTTTGGTAAACTGAGTTTCCTGTTGTGTCCAGTCGTCAGAATCTCATTGGCTCAGCCCTGCAGACCGGGACGAAATGGTGACGGAGCTGCGGGCGACCGGGTGGATGGAGGTGGAGGATCGGGATGCCATCTTCAAAGAGCTGCACTTTAAAACTTTTAATCAGGTAGGGGTATTTCTGTTTGTCTTTATAGCTCTGCTGTGTTTAAATTCAGTTCTTGGGTCCTTTTTCTTAAGTAAAATGATGAATCTTGTCTTTGTCATGATGCACAGAAAAATCATCTGGTGACAGATTTTGGGGCTAAATAGGGATAAAGTAGCTGTAAACTCAGTAATCACATTTTTTCTGATCAGTTAATGCACCAGCACATACTCACAGCATTACCCACTGTGATAACAAGTGGAATATTTTGACTTTTGAGGGATCAGTTTAACTAGAAATCCTCACAGTTCGCAGAACTTCTTCACATTTAGTTAAATATTGCTTCAGATTACCAGACTTTGACACTGCTGTTCATAGTAAATCATTTTTGAAGCTGGAAAGATGGAACAGGCTGAATCTTTGTTTTGGTTTTTTTAAACTGATTTTGGCACAGTTGCAATTGATTCTTGATTAAACTACCAGTAAGTAAAAATCACAGTTCCTATATGAATCATTTTTTGCCCCACCTTTGCAGGCGGCCTTCTTTCTTCTTTTTTTTGATTGACTTTGTTTTGTTTTAAAATTGAGTACCAGGAAGTAAATTTGTAGCAGCTTTAGTTGTATATCTGTCTAATACGACATTATTATTATTATTTTTATCAAACAATACATATGAAAGCAATGTTGCTCTCTACATTGTCCAGAAAATAAACTGGTTATCGTTGGTAAATGTGTGGTGGGTGTTTAGATGTTCTGGGGTTGTCTTGGCTTTGGTTTAAGAAGCATGCCTTAATTTGTTGATTTGATAGTCTCTAGCTTCAGTTTGTCATCTCTTGCTGCAACAAAAGCAATCCTGCACACATTAGCAAGTTTACTTTTAAATAAAATAATGTTAAAAATTAAATGTACTGTATCGGGCTAGTCAAAGTCCAGACTCAAATTGGATTTATACAGATGCAGCTCTCTCTCTCTCTTTCATGAATTACTGCATCAAGGCACAGTGGCATGGAGGCCATCAGCATGATTTGGAAACACTGACAACTTTGACTGCTGCATTTAGCTCACCTGCCTTGTTGCCCTGGTGTCTCTCATCTTTCTCTTGCCAAGAAACCTTTAGATTTTCAATGGGGTTAAAGGTCAACGATGTTTGCTGTCCATTCAAGAACAGGAACACCAGCTTCATACATATAGACTCTGGTAGTTTTGGGCGACTGGGCAGTTTCCAAGACTGCTGGAAAATTTAATGAGCCTGTCCAACAGTTTGCCAGTAAAGGGAAGCAAGAAGTGCTCTAGATTTCTTTTGTTTTTGGTAGATTGTTGTTGACAGTAGACTTCAGAAAACATTGCAGATCGACACCAGCAGATGGCGTAACACTTAAACCATCATGAAAGGTGGAAACTTCACTCTGGACTCAACGCAACATGGGTTTTACTCTTCTTCCTTCCTTTTTATTTAAAAAATCTGATCTTTTCCGTTAAGCAACATTCGACTTCCTGTTACTGATATGGTGAACAAAACATTTGTAGCTCAGCTCTATGGTGTAATTGTTGGACTGCTACTCAAATAACTAAGAAATCTAAGATTGACAGGTTTATAGTGCTGCACTGATTCCCTCTGGAGACAAAATAGGGAGTATTTGATGCCAAAAGTTTGATGCCAATTAAGAAATAACTGGAATTTCATAAGCAAAAGAAAAGTGGTACCTCAAAGCAAATCTATTGTTTAGTTTGCCCTTTTTTGTTGATGTGGCAAAATGGCTCATAATGTCTCAGTTTGCAGTTCGAAATAGCAGAACTCTGTTGTTGGGCTATTCGCGCATTCTGCTTAATTAGTGTAATTAGATTACGTTTTGTACATTAATTTAACAGTCTTAGTTGCAGTAGAGCATCAGCAGCAACTTATCGTAGAATTATACACTTTTCTGTCATAATATTATATATTTGATATCATTGATTCTGTTTTTTCATTTTATTTTGTCATCGCATGTCGATTTTCATGTTAATAAGCTTGGATACAGATCTTGTTGAACCTTCAGACCCAGAGTGAGAGACTTAATTAGAGGCTCATGAAACCTTTGCAGATGTATTTAGTGGATTGGTGTGCGAGGCCATGACGCACTAATAATTATCACAGTATTCTAGTTTCTAAGACTTAGATTTTTGAGTTTTTCGTTATCTGTAAGCAATAATCATAGAAATTACAAAAACATAACACTGGGGTTGTATCATTCTATGTGTGACGATTCTCTATGTTTTTTGGGTTTTGCTTTCTGGGATAAGTAGTAACAAATATTGCAGTTTTTATGCAATGTTCTACTTTTTTGAATATACCTGTGGTGTGTCCTTAAACAGCTCTTCATGCTAGAGACTCTCTCGATCTGCTGTTTTTATGGGGCCAAAATAGTTTTTTAGCAGTTTAAGGGGCTGATTACTTTATCACAAACGACCTGGGTGATTTGGAAATTGTTTTATTTTTTATAGGTTGTCAGGATAAACCAGGTACAACTGAGGTTATCTAATTGCTATTATTGTGTTTTAGTTGAAAACAAATCCTAAACATAAAAAAAAAACAGAAGAAGAAATCTGTAATGCAGTTTATTTGAGGGATTTTTTTTGTTGTCTGATTTAACTCTGTAGCAGCAAAGAATATTCTTAAACCTAACTTCATTTGGAGGCTTTGAGGCCCTCACCATACGTGTTAGGACAAAACTAACCAACTCCAACATTCATTTATTTCATTGTTATCACATTCTTCTTTTAAAAATCAGTTCCCTTTTTAAAAACGAGTCTTTGGCAACGTCAGCTTTAGCCGACCACTTAGTGGACTTCCTCTAATCCTGCCGGTGGTTGTTTTAACCCCTAAAACGACCTGCTTTTACACTTCCTCGTGTTGGAAGTCGGCGGGCTCGTACCGACAACCCCCACCTCCCCCCATCCTTGGCTCCACTCTCCCGCAGCTTCTCCTCTTTCTCCGAGACGTCAGGCCGCATTAGCCAGAGACAAGCCAGGCGGCTGCTTGGCAGCAATCGAGGTTTTGATCAGAATGATTTCTTTCACAAACAATCAAATTAGTTAAAATGTCTCATCTGGTTTCCAAACCACTAACAACCCCAACATCACCCCCAGTGAGTAGTCGTCCCTCTCTTTCTCCTTGTTCTGTCCTTTCCTTTCCTCCACAGCTTATATTCGTCCAGTTCATCTTGTTGGCATCTCTTCGGTCTTCTGGCTCTTACTTTGGCCCTCCACTTTATTTTCACTCTCACAGTTGCACTTAAACAGGGTTTTAAAAGGAGCAGTACTATTATTGGATGATTTCCATTCGCCACTCATCTAAAGACTTGGAGCTGAAGAAATTAGATCCACTGAGGGTTTTTAATGGAAATAACAAACCGTGTGGAGACGCTTCCTTGTTTGGTCAATAGGGGGCACCAGAGCTTCAGTGTTACGACAAGCAAAATGAAAGCTTTGCTTTCTTTTTTTTTCTACTTATTATGGCAAATAGAAAGTGTCATAATGCTGTTGCAACATGCTTGATGCCAATTGTAGGCATTAATTGTGTGTTGTTTTTTTTTGTATTATTGTAATATTTTTAACCAGATTTGTAGCATTTGAGTGACGAGAAGAATCCCTGAGACCACATGTGGAAACATCTGGGCATGCTCCTATTTTCGAAGCTGCAGATCCGGGTCTTAAACGAGCTTGTTTTTTAAGACACACACATACATACACACACAGAAGTTACTGCTTTAAATGTTTAAAGGTTCGCCATCTGCTGTAGGTTTCTGCGAACGAAGCAGAAACAGTCGCGTGAAACGCTTGGATATAAAAGGAAAGAGGTGAGCTGTGCAAACTCAACTGTTGTGTTATGTTAGCTGAATTTGACAACAATGGCATTCCTTCTCTTCCCACAAAAACTCGCTCGTGCAGCGATGGGAGAGGAGGGTGAAAAAAAGAAAAAGAAAAATTAATTCAAAAGCTGTGTTGTAGGATCTGAAAACAAGACGCTTGTGTTTCAAGTCAAACATGCAAAGTCAACAAGCTCTCAGTCAACTGTGGGATGTAAAAATACACACCAACTACTAGATATTTTTATATTTAAATCCTAAGCATATTTTATACACTGGTAAACTAGATTGATTTGCATTAAAACATAAAATCTCAAATCAGAATGATGAACAAGTTTTCCAAAGCCTAGATGTTTTCTGTCTAATTAATCTGTTAATGTGTGAGTGGTCTGTCATTTTAAAACAAGGATTTATAAAATTAATGCATTTACATAAAGGTAAGGGTATAAGTATAATACAATAGGTTGAACCTAGTCTATTTATGTATTTCATTTTGGAATGTGACTCCAAATTATTCAAATAAAATGCACTTTTTTCCTTTTTTTTGTTTTTTTTTGGTAGATGATGTCTAAAATGTTTAAAAGAAAAGCTTGGGAAGCTGAAAAACCTGCTGTCCTCTGTAAAGCAACAAATCTTGCAGAGCCATTCATTTTCCTTGACTCAGATTTTTTTCCGCTAAAGAGTAGAAATAAGGCAGCTGTTAGTTTCTATGTAGAGTTAAGAAGGTTTTTACCCTGTGTTTTAAGGAAGATTCAACAATATACTACAAATACGTCATTTTGATATCTGTGTGTGCAATATTCATATTGAAAAGGACTTTTTTTTTTTTTTTAGTGCAACAATTGTTTGCTAATAGAGGTGCAAATCTTTCTCCAGCTATCTGATTCAATTCATATCTTTTTACACCACAATTCGAAATCTATTTTCGTATCGGAAGGATTAGATTCATGATTTCTGCCTTAATCTTTAGGTCGGAGGAGCTTATTAAAATGTTATAACTAATTCATATTAAATTAAATATTGCATCAGATTAATTTAACTCTTCTGTTCTTCATGCCTTTGAATTGATCATTTTTCAACTGTCAGCAGATTTGTTTTGTTTTCTGAAATTCATTATGGAACATTTGAAATTCTGAATTGGAGTTAATGAGATTCCCAATTCTTAAGTTAATGTTTATGAACCTGCGTTGTTGTAGAGTAATATAAACTTTTAAAAGCTGCATTTTCTTTTGCTCTACATGTCGGGTAGAAAATTATCACCACTGTGACCATTGGTATTGGAAGTATGGTGACGCGGGGATGCATTTTTTCTTCACTATTGCTGAATTTGAAGGAAAATGATACATGATTTTCAAAATGTTACAAAACATAATAAAATGATTTGAGTGAAGATTTTTATTCAGCGTCAGTAGGCTGGTGATTTTTAGCTCTAACCAGGTTTTTACATCTAAAAATGGTAAATAGCTTAAAGTATTTCACACTCAGGTCGGACGTTGCGTTTCTTTGAAGGTCAGCTTCCACTTCTTGATGTTGAGTCTCAATTAGGTTTCAATTGTTATTTGGATTAAAAAATTCTCGCTCATAGATTTCCGCCGTTCTCAAACTTCCTATCGTGGCTCTGGGTGGATGTTTCAGCGTCACCCTGCTGGGACTCATGCCCCCAATTACAGGTTTCTATTTATTCTGATCTTCAGGAAAAGACTCCCAGGAAAAGACTCCCAGCATGGTTCTGCCCCCACCATGTTTCACAGTAGGGGACGATGTGTTGGTTTTCTGTCGCGTTAGTTTGTGGTTTTCTCCAACCGAAGGACTTTCTCTGCATGTTTTGTGAAGCCTGCTAGGTTAGGCAAACAAATGCATGTAAATTCTTCATTTAGCTGTTTTATTCAAAGTTTTTCTAAATGGCATAAAGTTTAGGCCACAATAATTGGCCTAAACTTTATTTTGTATGTCATTGAAATTGGTTTATCACACCTTGTCTGACATTTGGCCTATAGGGGGCACTGTTTAGTTCAGTTTGATAATCTTCTTCTTCTCAGACTCTCTTCATAAAATCGCCTTTTGTCTTACTTTTTTAAATTTATTTTAGATTTAGTTTTCTTAGAATAAAAGACAAGAAGCCTAGTTTTGGAGATTTTCATTTTATTTTTTAATAAACAGGCCTAGATATTTGTTTAGATTACCTTTAAGTTTTTTTACTCAAAGAGAGTGATTTGTTGTTTTCTAGCCTTAATAATCTGTTATTAATGTGCTTCTTCTGTTTTACAGTCAAACTTGTGTTCATCACTTTGCATTTAGAGTGTAGACTGTGCGAAAGGCTAAAACGGTGACATCCTCACTGATAGATGTATGCTACGTTGGCGCTATTTTATTTTTTTACCAAATCTGCATCAGAATTCACTCATAAATTTTTCTGACCGTTTTTTTTTTTAAACGGATAAAAAAACAACAACAATTGGTTTGGATTTCACCAGTAACTGAAAGTGAAAGTAAACTGTTTAGTGATCATTTATGTCATATTTGTTATTTATAAATGGCATGTTAACCCTTCTCGTTAACAGGGAAACCTTCAGAGATGTTCATGTAACACCCCCAACTCTTTTTTTATCCCCTCAGGACATCCCTCCTCCTCCTCTGTTTCCAAATCTCCTCCAAGCCTCTGCCTCTCGTTAGGAACCTCGGTCTGCTTGTGTTGAATAAGTTGTCCTACAACTAAAATGGAACCCCTGGGTAAACCAACCCACACCAACCTAAACACACAGTCTGAATCCTCTGAAGCTGGGCTGATGACTTATTTCGCTGACAGCGACCAATTTATTATTGACATGTTCGATTTAAGCAGACTCCCACTAAATCAAAATCAGATCATTGGTAAAGCCCCAGTTTGCATGTGACCAGGCAGCTTACATCATTTCACACCAAGTTAGTTTAATTTTTAATCTTTACCTCGTCTAACTATAGCTGAGCTCCATTAAATCCTAAAATGGGTCAATTTGGTTTGTATTTTTATTTTATCAGTCTTCAGTCTGTATGTGAAGCTCACTATTTTTGCATATTTAAAATCAATTAGATATGTTTACTGTAATTAAATTTAGTTTTGTAGTTTCCTACATTTTTTTTAGTATCCTTTTTTAAGTGCATCAACTTTGATACAATGATTTTAAACTGGAATTTAAAATGAACAAAATACTAAATAAATAATAAATAAATAAAAAATATAAATAAGAATAAATAATAAATAGATAGGAATATTATTGTTGCAAAATAAAAGGAATACAATTTAAATAGTTATATTGTAAATAAAACTAAAACAAAACAAAGTATAAAGAATTGCAGTAAGAAAATAAAATCTAAAAAAATTAAATAAAGCAAAATAAAAATTAAATAGTAAGTAAAAATGCATAAAATGCTTTAAAAATCAAAATAGAATAAATAAAAAAAGCAAAATAAATATGAAAAATATAGAACCCATGACCATGAAGATTATTAAAAAAATAAGTAAACAGAATCAAATCTTGATAAATGGATTTAAACAGTGATTAACAAATCTTTAGTTGTTTCGTAAAACTGTCTGAATTCCTTAAATTCATCCAGATACATTTAAAATAAAATAAAAAATATAACTTTTCCCTAATTTCTGTGCTTTTCTCCATATTTTTGCACATTTGACAAAAATCCTCACAATATCCAAACAGAAATGGATCCTGCTCTTTCCTCCATGTTCATCCAAAGCTGTGATAAAATATTCAGAGAAATGCTGTAATTACATTTATTTATAGCTCTAAATTTAATGAGTTTTTTTTAAATATAACCTCTCGCGTGTTGCATGAATATAAGCTGCCTATATACAAGGCGCTTATACTGAAGAAATGACATAAGACCCTAAATGAATATTAGTAAGCGTCTGAAATGTTAGTTTTTATCTTTGTCTTACTCATCTGGTCACGTTAACATTAAACAAGATTACCACTCAAGTATTATACTTTTAACCTTGAAGCTTTGCTTTGTAATTATTAATTAGTTTTGCTGTAAATTAGCAGAGAGGCTCTGCTTATCCAGGTGGTAGCGTGTGAAAGGAAAAGGAGGGAAACGAAACATAAGCGGTGTGGACGTCGTCGTCATCATCGCTGTCGCCACCGCTCATAATCAGAGTTCTCCCTTTACGCTGCAGAGGACTGAGGTTTTTCCCGGGTGATGCGGACTAATCGCCGGGTGTGAGCTGATGGAGGGCAGCGAGTACAGTGTGAACGTGTCTGTCAAAGGCTGGTTTGAGGAGGCTCAATCTGCACGCACTTAGTCCTGGCAGGGCAGAGGAGGCGTTGCTTAAGCTCCTTGGACCTCGCTGGCGGCGGAGAGCCCATCTGCAAATAACAGAGACATGTGTTTGAAACCGAGTCCTGCCTTTCAGCCAGGAGCTGCAACGAGAGGGTAGGGGTGCGCCGCCTCGCTCCGAACGTCAAATTATTTTATCCTCAGCGTTGTATGACAATCATGCAGTAATAGTTCCAAAATGGATCCTCGGATGCGTGTGTGTACGTCTGGCTGATTGTGGGCGGGTGTTTCTGATTATTCGGGATAGAGGCTCTGCACAATGTCACGTCAAATTATCAGACTCTGACAGCTGCAGGCTTGTTGGAGAAACCAGTGGCGCACGGCCGCCTTGGCGGCTGACCCGCTGTCTCCTGACCCGCTGTCTCCTGGAAGTGTGGCCCAAACAATGAAGATGGGCCTAAACAAAGCACCAAGAGAGGCAGAGCCCTTGACCTCTGTTGACATGTTGGCCTGTAGTGGAGAGATGGTTGTTCTAGTGGAGGACAGACAGACCGACCGCCCTGGACTCGGCTTACCACCCTGAGGGACTGCCGCCTATCAGAGGCAGAAAACAGTCTAATGGTCTTTTCAGGGTTTTTCAAAACTGATTTTAACCTTTTTTTTTTACATGTAATGAAAGATTATAACTTTTATGAGATCTAAAGTATTTCTCTATTTATTGTGCGAAAAACTCGAACTCTAGTCATATTTTGTCATGTTGCGACCAAAAACTTCTAATATGTGTGTAATATGTGGTTTTTGAAAAGTTTGCATTTCTTTC
>JAVLVB010001306.1:1269387-1308607 GCA_032876305.1 Orestias chungarensis
TATATATATATATATATATATATATATATATATATATATATATATATATATATATATATATATATATATATATATATATATATATTTTTTTTTAATAAGCTTATCTTAATCTTTTTAAATAAAATAGTTGTGATATTTAATTTGGATGCTGCTCTACGTTAGCAGCTCCGTATATTTTCGTCGGTGCTGATTGGCTTTAGCCTCAAAAGTTTAGGAAAAAGGGAAGACCTTGGATGTTATGTTTTGCAAAAAGATACCTTTTTGTAGAAATTAGCAATATAGATTTCATATTTGATTACATTTTGTGGTTCTACCATGGTAACGGTGAAAGTAATGATAAAAACAAAAGCTCTAGGAAAACATACCAAATTAACACAGGCGTATTTAGGACAGCACTTGCATTAAAAAATGGGATTTCTAACCGATTACCTGACAAAAAATGCGTTAAAAAACTTTTTGTAATCATATTTTAGCAATGCTGTAATGACACAAAGAGTGGGGGTGAAAAAAAAATAGTTTTCTAAAAGCTTTATACCTTATTTTCAAATAATTTATCACGATACAATAAATGTGTTGTATCACGATAAACGATCCAATACAGCACATACCTGTTCTACAATGGTCCTAAGATGTTTTTTTTTTGTGTTGGTACTAATGTAAAATTGGCATTTTATCTTTTTATATAGGCAGTTTTAAGCCTTCTTAGATGGAGTCTTAAGTATTGACTAATATTTACCAACACGTTGGCGGCTTTAGTTTCTTTGTGCTGCAGATATTGTCGTGTACTGTATTATTGATGAATCTAAAATACCCGGCCCAGTGCCGAGCTTTTTTTTATTGACTGCTTTTGATTTATTTATTTTTTGCTTTAAAAAATGTCAAACCACTGAGTAAGTGGAACTTTACCAATAATGTTTACTTTTTGTTTTGGTAGAAATTGGGTTAAATCTTCCCTTTATGCAAAGGCCAAGTCCAGCAATTCAGGGATGTCTCGAGTTTTTTTCCCCACATAACTAAAAAGCATTTTTGAAGCATTTTGAAAGGGAACGATGTGCAGGTGCCCTGAAGTGTGAACATTGAATCCTTTTATCTGTCACTCACAGTTTCCCAGCAGCAGTTCAGACTGAGCTCGACCCCAGAGAGCGGAGACAAGTTTGGACAACACCTGACACGCAGCCTGCTCAAGCGTCTCCATTAGAGCCAATGAAAGCTGAGAGAAAGCAGACCGCCTCGCTCTTCAAATTGGTGGCTCTGGGGGTCAAGTTGCAGGAATATGTCAATTACTTAAATTGATCAGGAGACGGGTTTTCCTTGATAACCAATTTGATCAAGCCGCCGATCGTGTTACATGCATAGCAGCACAAGGGAACCAAACGGGGCGTCTCGAAAAATTGGTCCGCCACGGCAAAAAAGACTAAACCCAATTTCCTTTTGTGAAAAGTAATTCTGTGTCGTCATGTCAGGTGGCTGATGGGGCTGCAGCCCCGGCCTGTAAACAATGGCATTTCAGTTGATTTAATTAGGCACAGAGGAAGCATTTAGGGACTTAATTGAGATTGCAGTGGGAAATTGCTCAAAAATAGTTCCTACCTGAGTTTGTTTTCCCCCTCTCTCTACCTCTCTCGTCACAGCGAGTGAGCGAGACGAGGGATTTTACTCTCCTCTTTGTAGAAAATTTGAATTACGGTAATCACTCCCGGGATGAAACTGTGATTGAAGAGAGGTGCATACCATAACCTGAAATATGTTTTTTTTTTCATTTCAAGTGTGCCTTCAGGAGATTTTCCTTTACGCACTCAAACGTCTTCGTCTTCTACATTGGAGGGCAGCATTGCTCCCGTTTCCCGTACACGAGTTAAATCCTAATGTGTTTACGTCGTTCCATCTCTAAACTAATCCTTCTAGTGATGTTTATGTCAGCTGTTGGTTTGCAACTGTTATCTGGTCAGTCCTTCATCCGTATGACATTCCATTATATTTTTTTGTTCCCTAAAACAATTCTTCTGTACTTTAAACAAGAACTAAAATTGAATACAAAGGTAACCGAATTGTCCACGCATTCTTTTAAGATTAATTGTTTTACTTCCTCTTAAAGCTCAAACTAGTTTTGCAACTTCGTGTTCTGTGCTCAGGGCAACGGAGTTCATGTTTTTAGGGTTACTGAGGTTGATTTAAAGCATGCATTACTAAACAATGCATATTTATTAAACTAACATCCATTAAACCTTCAGTTTTTTCAGCTGTAGGGGATTACAGCGTTCCATATTTGGTATTGCTGTTTTGTAGGAGAACTTTAATCCTGTACATAATAAAGCCCACTGTCACCCAATGCTTGCTAAGGATGTGGGACTACTTCGAAGTTAATGACTCGATGCCGTTGGCTGTGCTTCCCTAAAATCTGAAACATTTTACTAGCCACCGTTGATCATGATCAATGATTACTTTTAGAGTTGCCTGTATGTTCAAACAATCCTAAAAATCACAAAATCAACAATAACTATAATTTTGAAAGGTTTTTTACTATATGTGTCAATCAAGAAACACAGCGCGCAGGAAGGAAGTCGTATAAGTAGAAAGTTGGGCTTTTTTCTGGTTAGTAGTGAAGATATATAGGCAGCAGGAAGGTGCTGTAGCGTTTGCTAGCACCAAGTTAGCTAGCTTAGCTAAGTCCCTGCTCAGTTGTAAGTGGATAAAAATACAGATTCATAAACGCATTTTTTTCCCACTAATTCAATAGAAAAGTGTCTCAGACGTAAATCCTGCAATGTTCTGACTGTTTCAGATCGCTTAAAAAAATAAAATAAAATAAAAACCCCAAGCAGGCGGTCAGATTATCTGCAAAAAGATCAGACAAACCAAGAACTTCTGGAACCTGCTTCTTCTTTCTACCTACTCTTGCAAACTACAGAAATCATCTTGGTTGATTAAACGGACAACTTTCTGCTGTTCTATCCTGATTAAAGCTGTAATCTCATTGGCTCTGACCAACTTTCCTTTTTCAGCTTAATGAATGTTTTCCCCCCTTAGCATGATGCTGCCTCCGTCTTTCATGAGGGGTATGATACGTTCAGAGCTATGGTCTGTGTCAGGCTTTCTCCACAGATATTTATTTGTAACATCTTAGTCTGGTCAGACCGGATCTTCTTGGTTGTCCAGAAAACAAAAACTTAATTTTAATTGAATGATATTTCTCCTCCAGGCGTTTGGCTTCATGTCTCGAGTGGCCCTGCAGGCGGAGAAGATGAACCATCACCCAGAGTGGTTCAATGTTTATAACAAGGTAACCACTCTTGATTTGAGCAAATAACCCTTTAGTAAAAAATTTAAAAGATAAAAATCAAATAATTTCTTCTGGTTTTACTTCTGTTGTTTTTTATCATAATCCTGCAACAATTTACAGACACTCTTAGGATCAACCAGCAGACTATTTTTTCATCATAAACAATAATTTTGTGGTCTGAAAATCTACCCACCATCAATCAGAAACTGTGATATAAAAAAAAAAGTGATCCTGTAGTTTTTCCCAGTGAGATGTTTCTACCGTACCTGGATAACGGCAGCGTTCACACATCTTCACATACCCATTCACATCTAATCACCCTTTTTGCCTCAGAGGTGAAGAACTGTTCTTGTTGACAAAGCCAGTGTGAAAATCTCCGTGCTTTAGACTGAAGCCGCTGAATTACCATGTGGTGAACCGGGACTCTTTAGGAGGAATGCCGCTCCTATTCCACTCTTTATTAAAGTGGCTGCAGCAATAACTGTGCTCTCCGCCAGACACTTGCAGACAAAACCTCACACTGATTTTAAGTACAGCCCGAACAAAACACTTGATCCTTTTTTAAACTAATACTAATATTCTTGAACATAATGTTCTGCTCAGTTTTCATTGTTTTTTTTGTGTGTGTATGAAGAAAAATCCTATGCAGGGTTTTTAAATCTTTATGGTTGAGTTTACATAAACATGAGCTTAAATGGTAGGAACATTTCTTCTAATCCACTAATAGGAGGTAATTTTGCAGTTTTGCAAACTTTAAAAACATTAAGTGAATGATCGGAACTACAGCCTGTAGAAATCTGTGCCTTTTGTTTTGACTGAAGCCATTTTCAAGTTGTTTAGCAACGCTACAAGCAATTAAATCACAAAGTTGATCCTGTTGAGAGCGATGTGTAATATTGTAACAAGTTTTTGGGCTTTAACACACACAGTGTCTGGTTTAGCGCTTTAGCGTTAGCAGAGCTAATATCTATCATTAGTGCTTTAGGGTTAGCTTGACTAACTTTAAAGTTAGCATAGCCCACGGCTGATGGCTTCCTTTAAATAAATGGCATATTGCACAAAAAACACTTCTGTGTTGATTCACATAATGTTTACATAGTAAATAACAATTTCCTTTCATATATGTATGTGCAAAACTGGGATACACCATGTTGTAAAGAATCCAAAATGGTGACATTCACGAAGAAGCGGAAATTTTTCCATCGTACTTTTAATTAAAAACAGTGTGCTTGTGTTTCCACAGGTCCATATCACACTGACCACTCATGACTGTGGAGGGCTTTCTAAACGGGACATCAAAATGGCTAAATTTATTGACAAAATTTCAGTCTCAATGTAATGTTTTCAGGATTTTTTTTCTATTTTACTGAAGTTTGATTTTCCCTAATAATGAGGCTCTGCCAGTGTTTCAATATTTCTTGTGTTCTATCAATAAATTCTGTGAAAATAGACCACATTGGGGATTTTTCTTTGGTATTTGGCTTTATTTCAGTTACTTTTGTAGATTTAGCTCCATCTTATCTCCATGTTCTTAATTTTTGCAATATTTTTAACCTCATTTTGTAATAAAACAAAGTGGGGAAAAAAAGATTGTCAGGAAACGTCTTGTTCCTGACTGTGGCGTCCTCCTACAAAGTCGTATTTTCTTTTTTTTTTTTGGCAGATTTTCACCAAAACGAAAGACCCCTTGAACCTTTTGCCCATTTTTTTTTCCTGTTACCACAACCTTCAATGTGTTTGTTGGGAATTTCTGTGATGAAACAAGAAAAAGGATTGCATAACCGTTAAGTGGAAGGAAAACGATGCATGACCTTTAAAATAGTTTTAAAATGAAAAAAAAAGACAGGAAAGTGTGGTTCTCATTTGCATTCAACCACATTCACAAGTCATAACAGAACTGAAATCAGTGGTTTTCTTATTTACTACTGAAACACAAAAAGAGTTGTTTAATAAAAGAATAAAGCGAGTTGCTGGATATGTGAGGCTCTCTGGATGCTTTGTCAGCCTCTGGTCTCCGAGGACAACAAAGGAGGGAGGTTGGGGGGGGCTTTCTTACTAGGCCAATATAAGCCAGGCCAGATGTGGCCCCTTCAGATAATTGGGCTCAGCTGATGGCCAGAGGCTGACCAGCCAAGGCGGCCCTCCTATTAGTCAGCTCCCTGGTTTCTGGCTCCTTAATCCAGTTTGGCCTCAAACTACTAATTCTGCAGCACCAGCAGTCCAGCGAGCACAAACACACGGCTGCACAGCGGAGTAGTAGCGAGTGGAGGGCGACAGCAGAAGCAGAGGAGAAGACCTACAATGTGATTTGTTTCTTCTTTAACATGACAAACTAATTCTTCTCAGCATAAACTTGAAGAGGTTATGAGAGCAACGAAATAAGAACAGGAGGGAGTTATTTACACGACCAAGAAAAGAAACCACAAGCACATTCGAGGCTTTGTGGTCTTTTACCAAGTAGCTGCGGGTCCTGATAGCAGCCGATGAGTCCACGTTCCAACTGTGGTCACACTCGCCGGACCGATGAGGATGGAGGAAGCTAACACTGGTAGTCGCAATGTGATACGAGCAAATAAAGATAACGAGGCCTTCTTAAGTCAATCTGGATTTACGTTTGTGTTTGGAGTCTCCAGGGTGAGGGGAGCAGAGGCCAGCGTTTAGCGTGGGTGGGTCTTGTCTGTTGTGGGATCTGAGGCATACGCACTGCTGATGGTAATCGCTGTTGTTCAACTGTGCACAGCTTTCACTTGCAAAACTTCAAGTCTTTTTAGAGGATTCCACATTACGACCACAAACCTGAATGTAGGATGTTTGGATTTTAGTTGAGAAATCCAAAACATTTTTGTTGATTTAAAGGTGGAAGACACGAAATGCGCCAATATACTTTTTTGTTTGTTTTACAAATAAAAAAACTGGAAAAGTTTGTTGTGGTTTCAGTTTAATTGAGTCCCCTTACAGCAAATCCTGTGTTTATGTTATAGGTCCTAAGGGAAATGAACAACAACCAAAACAAAGTTAATTATTAATAATTTTTATTGTAATTAACTAAAGATTCCCCTCTAGCTCTATCCGTTCGTTGTCACCTGATATTGGATAGCAACTAAATAGGAAAAGGATATTCAGGGAAGTTGTTAGCCCGCCCTCACAATTCTTGCTATGAAGAGACAAACAATCCTAACTGGGCGGACTAACAATAAATAACAAAACAAACTCTACAAAGGACAGCAGGATGCAGTGCAAAACTGTAAAAACAAAAACTCAAAATTACTAATTGCTTATTAAATTATTTTAATCAAATCAATCTAAAACACATTAAAAACACTGCCTACCTGCACTGCATAAATCAACACAGAGAACAAAACTTGGTGTAGCCGATCTGGTGCAACCCTACCAAAAAAAAACAATATAACAAACATGCAATTCATTCTGATTAAAAGAGACAAATGTGTAAGCCTACCTGCAGCGTCGAACCACCACGCCATGGTAACGCTACTACTGGAACACCATTAATTCAGCCCTGTTTAAAAAGAGAATCCCTCAAAAACAGTTTTCCTCAAACCTACCACACCCAGCAAACAGCAGGGGCCCAACACACACCTGGTCTCACACACAGGAAATTGACACTTGGCCACCACCCTTCCAGCTTCCCCTTTATGGAGGCTCAGGCTGTGGAGAGTGCGACACCTACTGGTGCCACCTGTTACATTTAGAAGATTAACACTGCAGATTTGCGACTAGAACCCGCACACGTTTAACTTGATCTTGGTTTAAATCCAGATGTTCTGTGAGGAACTCAGACGTCTTTGAGAGAACATTGGGGAACAAGCAGCTTTAAGGAGACTGAGAAACAGCTGGGAGAATGTTGTAGAGAGGCCGTAAGCAGATTAAGCTCATAAAACAATATCCCAACTTTCTGATTTCTCCAAACCAGATTCGTCTCCATTTCCTGATCCTGTACAGTTCCTCCACATTTTTCGTGACTAGTTCGGGAAGTTTATGAGAGCTGCATCAAGACAGATTTAGCTGTGCAAGCGATTCGGTCGTCCATTGATTGAACGGTGGATTTACGTCACTGGACGAGCAATGCCGATAAATTCAAAAGTCGGCTGCAACACATGCGCTCTTTATTCCTCCTCAGCAGTCAAAGAAGCTGCCTTTTGAGGTGCCTACATCATTTTTAGCTCAAAATGAGCACAAACTATGAGGTGTACAAAGCATTTCCTAAGTTTCTACCAATATATTGTGTCCAACACCCGACCTGGCTAGAACTGGACCAGACATAAACTGGCTAGCGTGAGACTTCACAATGAAAAAAAGGCGATGTAGAGCATTGATCATAATCTGAAATAGAAAGAGTATGGAACTGTAAACTTTCCAAATCAATTGATTGGCTAAGTTGGAGGAACATCAATTATTGAAGCATCTAGGATATTCAGAATCCGCAGTTCACCTGTCAACAGGACAGCTGTTTGTCTACACTTTGCTGTTCATTCATCCAGGACATGACTGTCGTAAAGGTAGATGGTATTTGAATTTGTACTCTTACTTTCTAAATATCTTTATTCCTAAAGGCTTCTTCAGTTAAGAACATGGTAGCAGTTGCAAGACTGAACATTGTAGTCAGAAATATCACAGCAACAGGGCCAGCGAACTCACTAACGGGCCAATCACAAGCCATTCCCTTTATGTAGCTTAACGTTTGGGTTGCTGTCGCTCAACACTCCCAACATGATGATGCCATGCGGGTTGTTTTGACCATATGTCCAAGGGTGTGAATTGCTGGGGAGACAAACCAGGACCACAGAGTAAATGTTAGAAACCTGAAATCTGAGACCTGCATCTCTGTGTAGTGTTGTTTTTTCTTTTTTTCCCATGTCTGACATTGACGGATTTTTTTACACCCCTTTCATACCACCTGTCTTTCCTTTTCAAAGTGTTCATATAGAGGTTTTAAAATGATGACCCACCCCCCTCCAAACAAGCAGATGAAGCTAAATGTAGAACAAACCTTTTGTAGGCTATGAAACAAACAGTTAAAATGGCAGCCTTCTGTCACCTGAAGAACATTTTCTAAAGCTCTAACGTCTCAGCAAGAACTAGGTAGCCTCATTCATGCATTTATCAAATCAACGTGTGGATGTGCCATAACTTTCTGCAGTTGAACAGAAACAAAAGCAACGTTTTTACCTTGGGACCTCTAGAGGAATGATCAGGAGAAGGGACACTGCTTCAGATCAGACCTGAAATAAATTATACCAACACAAAGTAAATTTTCAACCTGCATAAAATATTTTCACAGCTTTTGTGATTACACTTTGACTTTCAGCTAGTTAAATGACACCTCTGTCATGGCCCGATGGGGTCTGTATCGCTTTAACTGACAATAAGCAACTATGAGGAGGGTGGCAGGAACCCTGCCAAACAAAACCTCTACAAATGTGCTGACTGCTTTACGTCATATGTCACTTCCCCTGTGTCGTATTTTCAACATCATCATATGACATTAGTTTGCCCCAATTAGATTGTTTCCCTCACCGCTATTCATCCTTCACACAGCCAGAAACAGAAACGTAAATCGATCCAACTGCAGACGACCAAGAGATCAGGATTTTATAACTCTATGCGCTGGTCCTCATGGCAAATGCAGTCTTTTGTCCACTGGCCACCAAATTCGACCAAAACTCAAACTTTAGTATTGCTTTGTGGTATGTTTTGATCATGTAAAACCAGTTTAACTGCCTTGTTGCTGACATATATTTTACAAATAAACTTGCTTTGCCTTGCCTGGAAGTTCACCTGACAGCAAGATGACAATACTAAACAAAACCTAAAGTATATTACAAAGAAGAATGAGCAGGAAGATCATTTTTTGGGTGTTCAGTGATGAAGCTGTAATTGAGGCAAAAGACGGTCCAATAAATTCTGGTGGTCTCAATACCAATTTTTCACTTTCCAATATGATATGGATATTTTATTCTTTAGTCTTGTTCTAACAATATCAGTATGAATCTCTCAGACTTCTATTGCATTTTTAGTTTTGAAAGTCCGAAAAGGGTTGATTAAGTAAAATTACTAAGAAAACAATAGTTAACAGTAAAAGTCAAGAGAAATACTTTAATCAATAAGTTACATAAATATTAAAGTATTAAAAAGTTCTACAATTGAATACATTACAAGTTTACAATGGTGGCGCAGGTCAAACACTGGAATGGACTGCTTGTAATGATATCTGGGATTTTAGATGTAGGCCGATATAATCTAATATCTTTACTTTGGATGATATTGGACCGATATCCGATGTTGGTATCGGATCGATTATTTCTGCAGCATATTTTTCCTTTTTTTTGTGGACACAAATACAGAGCAGGCTTATTAATAAAGAAGTACTTAAATATTTCCTATTCTCCAAATCTTAGTTATAGATCTACATGCATTATTAGATCCAATAACTTTTCTGTCGTTAGGGACGTGCTAAACAATAACTTTTCCTGATTCTGCTAAATGGAAAAACAACAACAACAAAAAAAAACACACCCTAAAATCAAGCTGCCTTAGAGCCATAATACGATGACAGAATTATAAATAAACCACCTTTCCATCATGTCTCCTCAGTTCAATTGCTTACCAAGGAAAAGAGGATCAAAGCTTCACCCGACAAGGCCAGGCCCGAGTCTGTCAGTCATTC
Organism: Orestias chungarensis; assembly: GCA_032876305.1. NCBI lineage: Eukaryota > Metazoa > Chordata > Actinopteri > Cyprinodontiformes > Cyprinodontidae > Orestias > Orestias chungarensis. The sequence goes on from JAVLVB010001306.1 coordinate 1,279,353, forward strand.
AACTGAGATCCAACAAACTTGTTGTACTCACCTGTGGGAAGGTCGTTTTTTCTGAACAATAATGAACAACGGTTGTGGTGTTTTTTTAATTACAATTTTAACATTCATCACGTCATAAGTGTTTGATTTGGAACGGTTCCATTTATTCTCTGAACATCCTTTAACCAAAATGGCATCGGGTTGATGAACTGACAGTAAGATGATCCTGATTATCCAACAGCATCACTTAAAAATCACAAAACTTATTGTGTATCACAATACTAGTGTTTTTCTTTTAAAATCTTTTTACGGTAATTAATTATTTTCTAAATTTTGACTGACACTTATCCGCCCCTAGCCAAAAGTGAAGGATCCGGCACGTCACGTAGAGACGTCAGCATCCGTGCTCCACCATAACAAACACACGTTTCAGAGCATACAAATATAAATGAAGCTGCCTCCTTGAGTGGGTCGGTCCGCAGCTGCGCCACGCCAGTGCGTCGGCCATATTGGATGTGGCAGGTATGTCCCATAAACTAATAAAAGGAAATGGACTGAAGTTCATACTCAGCCTTACTACAGGGAGCTTTAAATTAGTTATAGCTGGCTCTGTTCTTAGACATATTCTGGATTTCATAACTAAGCAATATTATTATTTTCTAACTTTTCCACTCTGCTCACATGACGTTGTAGATTACCATAAATGGTCCAAGACTAAGTTAGCATAACCGGACTAAATAACTGCGTCAGCTATGGTGCTATGTTATGTCATGTTTGCTGCTTACTGTAGTTGAAACGATGTGTGTGAGAAGCATGTTTATTTTTCCTACATTTGTAAACAATAATTCCCATTTTTTGCACACATTTCCCCATATTTTTGCACTTTCCCACATTTTCATCACAGAAAACAGGACGAAATGCCGCAGAATTCACCGCATGATCAGGGATTTCTGCCCAAGTTTTTCTGGGGAGGCCCTTTTTCATCTAAAAAAATTAACTGTGAACACGTTTCCATTGTTCTATTTAACAAACCCAACAATAAAAACAGTAGAAACCGTTTGATTCTTCACTGAGCCACCCACGGCTTTCTCTTCGCTCAAGTCTCCGCAGCTCGACTCGGCGCTCACTAATCCCAAAATGAGTGTCACGTGTCAGATCTGCAACAGCACAGATACACAGAGTTGGACGTATTCACCACATTTTCTTATGACACATGTAATTACTCTGATATATTTCTAACACACAATCCCTCCTTGTCAACCGACGTTTTTTAATTGCACAACAATGTCCGAATTCTTTATGAATTCGGAGAGTAATTTGTTTCACAAGGAGAAACGTTAGCTCAATAAATTACATTTTTAACTGTTGCTGTTTCGAGTCTGGCTGTTTTGATGAAACAAAGATACAATTTAAGCAGTATTTAAAAGTATTTAAACAGTGCAATGAACTCAGACCTCCAGGAGAACTTAAACTCAAGTTTAATGATCTCTTTTTACGTCAGACAAGACGGCATAGTTAAAGTTTATATTTAAGAATAGGTAGCTAACCACTAAACCTGTTTTGGGCTCTTAATGGTTGACCCACGATGTTCAGAACCAGGTGGCTCGATTATCTACAAAACAGGATGAAATCCAATTGCTAAAGCTTAATTTGGTGTGTGTAAGATCAATAATTTGTTCAACGCTACTTAGAAGTTGCTGAAGAATTGCTTTTTAGCAAACTATCTGCTTTAAAGGCTCCTGGATAAACCAGCAGCTTTAAGCCGACGCTTGCAGAGATGCAGCAGCGGTCCTCCAGCCTTCAGGATCACATGAGCTGCCGGCCGCAGCCGCTGTGGGAGGCCTTTGTTTCTGTCGGTCTTGTTTTAAAAAAAAAATTATTCATTTTTTTATTTAATAAGGGCGTGATCGCTGGGGCAGAGTTACAAAAGTCAGCGAGATCAGCCATTTAAATCTTTGAGTTTAATTAACATCTTAACCCCCAGAACTGAAGAACTGTAACCATAAAACTGATACAAGACGGAAAACTTCCACTTACTGTTTACAGTAAACTCTTTAAAGCATTTAAACAAAAGAAAACACTGAAAATACACGTGACTAATTCTTCTAAAAACTAAAACGGCACCGTTTTGACTTTCTGTAGAGGCCATGTTTATTGGTGCAACAGTCCGTTCCTTGTCATTAAGGTAATTGTCTAACAGCCTTCATTTATTTCTTATTCGGGGGATATTTATCATAAACTTTTGGTCAAAAGTTAAATCTTTTGCAAGAGTATTCACCTGTGTAGTTTGTTTATGTTAGTCAAACTTGTTTATTCAATTTAACTTGTAACTTTTTGGGTGTATTTCGGTTTCTTTTTTTAAATTTTTACAAAGATTAAGCTTCAAGCGAATCAACACCATTAGTTTGTTTCTTCCGTTTCAGGCAAAAGTCTCTGGAAAGCGAATCAATTGATTTTTTTGAAGATGTCTTTTAGAGCTGCGTGGGGCTTCTTTTCTTTACGAAAGGACGTTGCTTACACTAACACGCATCCCACAATGCACCAGAAACCTGACTGCTATCGTGGTTGCCTAACTTTGCGATGTAACCAATGATACCTGTGTGAGTTTGAGATCAGATGAAGTTCAGACCGGATCCGTACCAAGACGTTTTTTTTGTGGTTTGTCTTTTGATTGTTGTGTTCACCTTTAAACAAACAAACCACATTAAAGGCAGGGTAAACAAACCAAACGCCTCAGGTGGTTAGACTCCTTTATAGTGCTGCTATCAGGCTAACAGGTGTCAATCATTTTAGGGCCATGCAGGGACTCGTTTTGATGAGGACCGAGTTGTGGCTGTATTCATCTCATACTGCAGCTCACTCAATAAGTGCATAATAAGTGCTGAGGTAGTGATCTGAACAGCTTGTTGGCACTTTCACTTTAAGGAAAGCAGGCTGCTGTGCGGGAAGTCCTGAGGTTAAAAGAAACTGTCACCTCATTCCCACTTTTATATAATGATACAAAGGCATGCTAAGTAGCTAAAATCCTATGCTTAATCTCCATATCAAAGAGTTGGTCATAAAATCAGAACAGTTCCTTTATTAGTTTATTGTAGAACGTAACTCTTATTTGCATAAACAGCACACCTTATTTGCAGATTGAAATTTCTTTTTTGTAAAGCGAATCTCAAATATTTGAAATAAAAAGCAGTTTTGGAAGCAGACATACCATGGCATGATGTTACCTGGCGTTTGCGATGCACAGAATCCAGGTACGCCATTCTTTGAAGATAATGAAAATAAGAGACGTTAGCGTCTGCTGTAATGTTAAAATATTTTTTTTTATTGCGCATTTTAATGCTTAACAATGTATGAATGGTGTTTGAGCAATAAAAATAGTTCATTGGAAACGTTTTTAGAAGGGCTCTTATATTTTTATTGATTTTAGCTGTTTACCTTAAAGTCACTGTTCATACAAGAAATTTGCCAGTGTTTTGTAACTTAAATTATATTGTCAGATGGACAAAAATATAAAGTAGTAGATGCAAACACTGGTATTTCAAAGGCTTATTTAAAATAATAATAAAACACACACATACACACACATATATATATATATATATATATATATATATATATATATATATATATATATATATATATATATATATATATATATATATATATATATATATATATATATATATATATATATATATATATATATATATATTTTTTTTTTTTTTTAACAGGGTTAAATATTTTTTGTCACAATATATTTTGTTTACTGCATTTTTAGTTGACCTCCAAACACCAACAGGCTCAATAGATACAAATAGCATTCCAGCAACAAAGTTACCACCAGCAGGTCTCACTTTGACATGGTGTTTATGGTGCATTTTTGGTTAGCATATTTTTTATTTGAAGATACTCAGAGTGGTTAAAGTTGTGTTATGTGTCCCGATACAACTTTTTCACTTCCAGTATGATACCGATATTTCAGGCTTCCGTATTGCCTGATACCGATATTGACCCAATATGATATAAGCATGAACCATACACACTTTTATTACATTTGTAGTTTTAAATGTTAAAAAAGGTCTTGATTAAATTCAATTCCTCACAGATCAATATTTATGAGAAAAGCTAGTCTATTTATTATTAATGAATCGTTTATGTAAATCTTAAACTTTCTTCAAAGGTAGAATGTTCTTGAATTGAATAAAATAAATCACAAGTTTTGCAATGAAGGCGTTGATCAAACGCTGCAACAAACTGCTAGTATTGGAGTTATGTCAGAGATGAGTTGGTCGATATAATAAAAAATTGGCAGATATCTAAAAAAATCATCTGACGTTGTTATCATATCGGCACACCACTGGTTAAAGTATCAAGATTTCAACTAAGAGTATAATATTACTCAAGTTTTTAGTACTTAAAATATGTTTTGTCCATAAAGTTACTTAAGTAAACGAGACAAGATAGTTGTTACTACAAACCTCTGCATGTAAGGGTAATAAACTTTTATGTGTAACTGTTTCTCAATATCTCACTTTAAGAAAATTATATTCATACTGGCAGAATCTAATTTATCAACAAAATATACCAAATTGGCTTAGTTTTAACTCTGCCGTCTTGAGTTGAATTTAACTTGTTTGGTTCAAATTTTCATGTTGAGGAGATTAATCCTGTTCGTTCAAACACAACAGCCTGCAGGCTCTGAAAGTTTACCTGTTTTACCTTAACTGATGCAAAGGAAACAACTCCTTTCATTTCTATTATTGGTTCTGAAGAAAAGACAAAAGTCTCCATTTGGAAATTTTCCCTTTGGGGAAAGTCAACTTGGGTGGAACAGATTGGCCTAACTGAAGAGCCTTGGTTGTTTATTTAAAAAAAAACAGTTTCATTTTTATTAGGATTTTTAAACCACTGAAATTAGAAATAGTTTTTTTGTATTTTTCATTCTATTCTGTTTCATGTCAGTGGTGTTGTGGGGATTTCCAAACCAAGGGGAGAAGAAAAAAAATCAGTTCAAATATTTACCAGGTACAAAAGCAGCGGGCTGAACTTTGCCCTGCAGCTTCGTGCGCGTTCACACCTCGTTTACAACCGCGATCAGGAAAACTATCGGCAACGTTTACGAGGCTGTGTTTTTGTTGCGAATCACTATGACCGTGGCGCGTCCTCCTGTCAGAGATCCTTAAATCAAAGCAGTTAGCTGCAATTACGGGCAATGCGCGCGCACACCTTAAATAAACGCAGGGCGGACACGCGGGCGAGCTCTGGAGACGAAAGAGGTTCAAGGTCCATCTGTTAGTGTTACTTTTCATCCATCGATTTTTTTATTGTGATAGGTATTGAATTTTGTTTTGATTAATTTAATGATTAATTAAATCCTCCTAAATCAGAATTTCCACAAATTAAAGAGTGGAATTCATATGTTGATTACTGTTAAATGTATAAGTCCCATAAGTGAAATCTGTGTGAAAATGATCCAAGCAATATTAAAATTGCAAATAGAGATAGGTTGCTATTGTTATTTTTTACACTATAAGTGATCATTTTAACTGAATTACACAATAAAAAAAAATATTTTAAAAATGCTTATCCAGAGTCCAGCACCACCTCCAAATGTTACCCATCTCTTTTGGGGTTCTTCAGGGCTCTGCATTTGTGCGTGTGCGTTTGTATGTATTGGGGGGGGGGGGCATTTTAATTTGATTAAAACATTGTATAATGCAGAATGTATCGTTTAAATGAAGACATAAAAATCTTACTTAGATTTTCAATGGCCTGTTTTAAAATTATTTTAAAAAAAGGCTTCAGTGTTATTATTATTAAAGGCTCTATCTGATTCCAGCTTTCTGTCTGGATGAGTCCTATCAGGTTACACACCGATATGCAGACTAATATCAGTCTAATGAGAGTAATATAGATATGAGGATTTCTGGAGGTGTCAAATAACGAGATATGGTGTCTGGAAACATTATGGAGGAAGCGCAGCATGCAGGAGACCTTAGAGGTAAATTTACGCGAAATAGTCACGCTTTTTTAAACTATTGGTGTAGTAATATTTGCATATTCCTGATGCATAACATATCTTAATCCTAAAGGTCATCTTCATTTTTAAGGATTATTTTTTATGATATTTAATATATTTTTAATGCAAATGAAAATTATGAGTTTAAATCATAGTTTCAAGCTTAACTTATTTAAATGTATCCTCGTTTGGCTGCGATAAGAAGGGTTGTTTAAAAATGAAAATTCGCTAAATAAACCGATTTTTGAATGCGCTGTATTTTAAGATGGTTGTTAATATCACAATCATCTTAAAACAAGCCACAATAAATGGACGGAGGAGCCTCTGCTGCTGCAAATCATCATTTTGAAACCGGATCGATCATTATTTTCCCTGAACAAAGACTCTGTTAAAACATATCCTTGAAATAAAACCTCTTTTCTTTGGGTTTATTCAAACAGACATGTTACATTAAAAGCACATGAGAACTTTGAATCAACTTATTTTGATATATATATATATATATATACAGTCCAGGCTAAATAACCTCTGCACAGTCTTACATTATGGTTCAAAGCACGTAAAGTTCAACTTTTTTTTGTCTTTAATTTGGGCAAACAAAATAAGAAGCAGTCGCCGAGTAAAAGGTTACCCCCCCCCCCCCCCTCCTCTCTCCTCCTTGTCTCTCTCTCGGGGAAAGCACACAGAAGCGTTTATAAAAAGGTGTACACATACATTTCAACATTTCCTCATTCTTTATGGGTTGGTTCCATTAAGCTTAACATTAATCATTCATGTGTTTTTTATTATTGTTTTAAATCCTCCTATCTCCACTCAGCCTTTAATACAGTGAATGTTTGTCTGTATACTTAGTTTGTTTATTACCTATAAATCTCGGTACGTAAACGATCAAAACTACAAAATGAGTCACTGACGCCTTTCTTTTCGTACCTGCGGTTTCGAATGACATTGAAGCCAAATGAGGTTCTGATTATGTTTTATTTTATTTTTTTGCACTTGTTTTATTTGGAGGATGAAATGAGCTCTGGTAATGTTGCTGTTTCGTTGCGGCATGTTCATTATTTTCGTCACTTCGTAGCAGAGTTCTAGCGGGTACGAACCTCTTTATCAGGTGACTTTCCTGACTTTTTCCAGGTACGAAATGGAACCAACATTTTAATCAGAAGGCTCGTAAACAGGGAACATCAAAACCAAATAATGCAGGGAATATTATCCTCTTAAGTGAATGGATTTAAGTGCATAGGTACGAAACGACAGCAGTGAGGGAGACGAAATGGAGCCACAGACAGCACAGAAAGCAGTACAGAAGAAGAAGAAGAAAAAAACGAGTCCCACGTTTCGTTGCTCCTGTCAGACCTCTATTGATATTTACATTTATGTATGTACAATGCAGAGGAGTTTAAAGAAAAAAAGGTCCAAAAAACCCCGGGATGCTTAAGTCGCTGTGCAAGTTCCTCGGTAAACATGTAACCAGCAGAATCCATTCGTGATCCAGTCGTGTGTGGCTGCCGCGGAACAGCTGACGGGCCCCCAAGGGGCCCGTCAGCTGTTGTACTGGCAGGCGTTGAGGCCGGAGCCCGGGCTCTGCAGCCCGCCGTACCCGAATGTGGGGTGCTGTTTGGACTTGAGTCTTAGGCTGGCCAGGCTGGAGTTGCACGTGTCCCGGTAAACGCTGTACGGCGAGCCGGGGGGGCCATAAGGACACGTCGACGAGGACATGGCGGAGTTGATACCGGAGCTGCCGATGCCGTTCAGGTTGCTGATATTGTTGAGGCCCGGCGCCGCCATGCCGGGCACGGCAGAGTGGCCCATCCCGGTGGCCATGGTCATGGAGGAGATGGAGCTGGGCGCCGGGAACACGGACTGCGACGTGAGCGGGCTCATGGAGTTGAAGAAGGTGAAGTTCTTGGTGGACAGCGACGCAGGGGCCAGGCCCTTGTTGGGCCAGTTGTTGTAGGTGTAGGCCGGGTACATGTCTTCGTAGGGCTGCATGAGGCCGCTGAACTGCGGCAAGTAGCTGTTCTTGCACAGGTCCATCTGCTGGTTCCGCTCCCGCTTCCTCCACTTGGCGCGGCGGTTCTTGAACCACACCTGCAAAGGTGAACAGGCGTTAGAGCCGTGCGTAAAGAGAGGCTGCGCCGTTCAGTCCCCTCATCTGATGTATGTAAGTCACTTTTTAAAAACTGGTCCAATTCATCCTAAACATGATCCAGTGATCAGAACAATGTAATTATATCTATATATAAATTAGAATACAGTACAATCCGTCAAATTATCATAAAATGAAAAATCTGAATAATGAAATCCATGTTTGTTGTGTTTTTAAAAGGAGCTGTGGTCAGATTATTATTATTAATAGTATGATGGAAGTTTCTTATTTCTTTAATAATAATAATAATAATAATAATAATAATACAATTTTATAGTTGTTTTAAAGAGTGTACTTTAAATAAAAATAAAAAGTTAACTATCGAATTTATTTATCACTAATAATACTACTAATAACTATGATAATAATCATGCAGCTAGCTTTTTGCATTTGATTGATCTGTCATTCACAATAATAATTCATTTTTCTTGAAATAACTGTCCTTTAAAATAGCGGAAATTTTTTTTATTACTCGTTTACTATCTATATTTGTTAGTTTTGACTTTTTTTAAAATTGATACATTTGTACACGCTAAAGAAAAAAAGAAATAGGCCTATTTAAAGTGTTACAACATCTGTTCACGTTGTTCCAAATTTGTTTGGGTTAATATTCCCGAGGCTAAAGTAAACACCAAAATTCAAATTTAATCTTGCAGTTTTAAATATTTTGTATATATATATATATATATATATAAACTGGCGTTTTTTCTGACAAAAAATGTGCAAAGAATCATTGAATAAACAAGAAGCGGGCCACTTTGTTCCAGTCTGTTTGCATTCGCTTTTTTAACAGGCTGTAAAGTTTTTATCTGGACCTGTGATGGTCCGTTGAGCGATTAAGTCCAAGTGTTGCTTTTAAACCTAAAAATAATAATGCAGTGTTAAAATTATTAATTCTGAAGTAATTATTGAGAAAATATATGTTTTATTTAACATGTTAGTTTACATGAGTAAACAGCAGAGCTAAAGCGGGACTACGGATAAACCCGACAGAGGGCGCGTCATGTTTAATTCATAGTTGAAACAGTTTATAAGGCTTTATAAACGAACCCAGCTCCACAGAAGCTGCATGCTCAGTAAAGGCGTTCACAGACGACCACCTTACTAGACAACCAGAGCGAGCAAACCTTTAATGACAGTGGGAATACATGAAATCTATTTTTATTGTTCATTATGATCTTTGAACCACTAAAATGTCACATATTAATACACAAATATACCCTTTCCTTTTTATTTATGAAATAAACTTTAGCACCGACAGAGTCAATTTAAAAAATAAAATGGAATCAAAAACCATCCTATACCTGGTTCTTTTTTTTCTATCTTTTTTTCTGCTCTTTCGTTTCTTGAACGTGTTTTTAATGCAACCCGAGCCTCTGGATTTTGCGCGAACTCCTTTGCAGTAAATGGAAACAAACTGGGATTGTTTGCTATTCAACACACGCTTCTCATAACCGTCTTTTTCTTTTCCTTTCTTTTCTGGGCACAGTCACGCACCTGTGGCGTGATCCGTGCGTAAAAACGAGTCAAATCGTCCAGGCTTTGAAAACAATTTAAGCCACAGAAACTCAAAAAGAAAAATGTATAAAAAAACATAAACGGAAACATTAGCTCCGTTTTTAATGTAACATTATTTATATTTCATCGGTGCAGCTTTCTTTTACATAAAAGACTCAAGCTGATGATATCATCAATGGAAAATATAATCTTCTGCCTCCAAAAGCAGCTCTGATAAAATACTACACGTTTATCAACTAAAGTATTTTATTGTGAGCAATGCGTCTTTGTGATGTAATATTTACATGTTGGAAACGTGGAAACTGACACTAGATGGTTGGGTTATAATTTAAAACCTGCCATCATCAGCATAACTCCTCATTATTTAGATCGTTTCACACGAAGTCAGAATCAGGGTTTTAACGTCAACGACACAAAAAAAAGAGGAACAACAACGTAATCCGCTGCAATAAAGGCCAAAAGACATACTAGGATATCAATGTCACAAAGATTGCCAAAATTTGGATTGGAAAAGATTAAATAAAATAATAGATTTGTTTTTAAATTCTGGTTTATTTTACAGTACTTCTATGCTTAAAAACCTTCCCAACGTGGCGCGCCTTTTACGCACAGCCGCCCCCAAGCCTCTTACCCGAACTCTTGCTTCAGTCAGGTTGGTCCACACCGCAATCTCCTCCCTGGTGCTCATGTCCGGGTAGCGATTCCTCTGGAAGGTGGCCTCCAGCTCCTGGAGCTGCTGGCTGGTGAAGTGCGTCCGCTGCCGCCGCTGCTTCTTCTTTTTGGGGTCGTCCGCGCTGCCATCATCGCTCCTGTGCTCCGCGCTACGTTCCTTTTCTGCAGAAAGACAAACCAAAACACACAAAAGATCTTTTAAAGACCAGTTTCTCTACTTATAGAGACACGAGGCAGGAGAATTTGCAAATACATCCATAAAATTCCCGAAGCGGAGAAATGAAGGATCGGAATCAAACAGGTCTCCCTTTGGTCTTTTTACTAGTTATTCGTTTCTCACTGATATAAATCTTTACGACGAGATCATGTCAGGGTTATCTTCCAGCTGCTATCTTTTATTCTTGTTAAACAGAGAGCCGAGTGCACACGTGCAAAGGTTAGCCAGGGACTAAATAATAAAAAAAAGAACCAAAAAGTTAAAGAAACAGCGTATTTTTCAATTTAAATCCATTTACTCATCAAATAAATTAAATATCAAATATATGAAATAAAAAAGCAGATTTCTTTCAGTTTATTGACCTGGAGACCCCTTGGCTTTTGGTTTAGATTGATGGAGAGGCGCCGGAATTTATAGTTTGTTTAATGCGCTCGCTGACTGCCAGCCAGATTGTTCCGCACATTTTTCCGTGACATGCTTTGGGTTTCCTGCCAAGCGATTGGTTCTGTCAGATCCAGGAAAAGAAAAAAAAAACGGGGTGTAACTGCACTAAAGCTGCACCTTATCCTTGCAGATTTAGATGCATTTTACGCACGAAACGTTTTACGCAGCATTCATTCGGAATACCTGCCCCTCTTGTGCATCTATCGTTTAAAAAAACTATTCACCTGAAGAGTTAGAGGAGCTGAAAGCCATCTGTTTGTATCTACCTGCCAGCTCTGGGTCTGAGGACTCGCTGCTTGAGTTCTCTAAAGTTTCCCGGCTGCCCTCGGAAGGTCTCTGTAAATGAAACGCAGCGGCCACGTCGCGGGGCGGCGCGGCTCTCACTGCCTCCGAGATTTTGTCCAAACTCATGCCACCTTTGAAAGAGAAGGATGCGTGAAAAATAAATAAATGAGAAAACCGGATGTGTTCTGCTGCTGTGAAGCGGCTATGTGCCCCAGGAGATCCACCCGCTGCGGGAAACACGGCGCAACATGAGCGGCGGAACCGTGCAAGGAAAAATTCCACGAGTGCTTAGGGTTTTCCTCATAAAACTGCAAGGTTTATATAAAGAAAAGAAAAATCCCGCAGCCGATGCGTCCTCGTCCTTTCGTGCTGCCCTGACTGCTCGGTGCGCCCTCAGCTGCGGAGGAAGGCTTGTCTGCGCGGTCTGGCGGAGAGGAAGCTCCGGCTCTCACGCAACAGATCCACCCATCCCTCCCACGGAACCTCCCCGAGATAAACAGTCCAACCCACTAAAAACCCTGACGATGTCCACGCTGACAAGATAGTCTGACGTCACGTTCATTTGAACGGAGCTGCTGCTAATTTAAGAGTTGCTGGAGCGACGATGAGTCGCGTTGGAACAAATTAAACTTTGAATATTGTTAACATCGTTTTACGAAAGTAGGTTTTAATCATTTTATATTTGCATGAAAAAAAACCGCAATGCAGAGTTTCTTAAAGGCTGGGCCACATTCGGATTACATTGAGTTGAAAAACTTATTGAAATAAAATTATTTATATTCAAATGTATTCACGCAATTACGTAAATATATATACACACATAATAATTTCAAGTTGTTCCTTCTGGTTTCCTAAATACCTAAAATGTTCAGTTGCCTACTCTGTCTTGTCGTGGATTGATAAAACTTGCAGTAATCGGAGTTATAAATGGCCTTTTATTCATGCAGGCGCGCTTTGGGTGCGTTCCTTCACACACCTGACCGACCCGCACACACGGATGCACGCTTGTGTGAAACATCTCGGATTTGTGCCTAGGTGAATAAACATTTGCCCTACGCCACCGCAGGCCTGCCTCCGTCTCTGCTCCCTCTGAGAGAACAGCAATGGTGTGGAGGTTTTTTTATGTGTGTGTGTCCCTCTGAATGATGAGTGCTGCGCTCTGACGGCGCACTGATTCACTGCCAGAGCTGATGGATGATGGACGATCTCTGCCGCTGACTGTCACTTCTCTGCAAACAGATTGTTTATTTGACAGCTTCTGATTATCTAGACAAGTAATTTACGTCGGGATTTAACACAAACGCATCATCCACATGAAGTCCAACTTTACGCGGTAGCTCCATCCTATCGAGGGTGGCACGTTTGACCTAGGTGCGTTTTTCTTTTGTTGACGCTGACGCAAAACCAGGAGCTAGGAGTTACGTGAGGCAGTCCAGGGCTCTCACTCTTGGATAAAACACTAGTTTTAATTTCAAGGTTAACTTTTAAATCTTCAACATGGGCCGACTTGGATAACATAAAGTAGCAAAAATTGTTATTTCCAGCTCTAAACTTGGATAGTATTTAAAAAAACACTAAATTGTGCCATAGATTAAAGGTAGTGGTTTAGACTATCAATTAATTGAATCACTAATTAATTAATTAATTTTGAAAGCATCTCCATAACAAAGAACAATGATGGCAGCATTATGCTTAAGGGATGCTTTTTCCCTCAAGAGCTGCCCAGGTTAGATGGAGAGATAAAGATACTAGCTATCCTATATTCTAAGATATACTGTAGGGTGGCTTATAATTGCATGCGTGAATGAGTGAATGTATTGTAAAGCCTTCGGCCTTTTCTTACTTTAATTTGATGTCAGTTTCAGTTACAGAGCTAATTTACCAAAAATGTCATCCCAGTTCATACAAATTATCATCAATTAACCAAACTAGTCAGGATTAGTTTAAAAAGGTTTTCCATCCCAGCAGATTGCATCGATTTTAATCAATCATACCAGCTGGAAAATATTAACTTTATTTCATCCATGTGCAAATGTTAAAGCAATATATATGTAGAAAACTAATTTAAGTCACAAAGTATAAGTGAAAACAAATGTGCCTTTTAATAATTAATTGTGTGTTGCTGGATCTACATTTAATTGGCATTTGAGTCAATGTACAGAGAGTCTGAATGTGTGTTTAGAGGTAAACTCACTCGAAAAAAAGATTATGGAAAATATTTGATAGAATGGATTTTGTTAATTTAAAACGAGATCATTTCAGAGAACGAAATACATTTGTCTCCATGTAGCTACATCTTTGTTTGCTGACTTAAACTTGTGCTACTCTGCAACAAAATATTTAACTACTTTGTTTGCACTTTTACCACTAATGTATATAAAAAAAAGATGTAATCTGGATTTGGTGACAGCTCTAAAATTCCCCTGTTGGTGTACAGCTGTAATGCAGCTGCTATGTTCACTTATGCAACGAGCTGGCTCTGTTCAGGCAGAAATAACCAGACCAAAAAACACTTTTCCACCCTATAGCCCCATTAATTGGTTAGGATATACAGAAATAATTGTTTTAGGAGTTTATTATTAGATATATTCATAGAGATAAATAAATTTTGACTAAACATGCGATCTTTATTTTTTTCTTTTAAACACTATAGACATTTTTTGTTGTTGTTGCTATTGTCTACGCTATTTGGAAATAAAAAGCACAGATGTTTTATTGTACGTATCTCTGTTCCAAGTATGCGCACCGCATGCAAGCACAGTAATACTCAGCTACTCAAGCATATTTCCTCCTGCAGCCTGATTATATACAATTGGTTGTCTGTATGAAATTAATTGTCTGCCCATCGGCTTGCCTGTGATCCACCTGCTTCTGAAACCTGGAGAGTCTCCGGCGCCAGTCTGCAGCTTCCCCTGCCTTTGTGTGACAGGAATTTCTGACATAAGATCCCCAATCCAACCGGAAAACTGCCCCGAAGGGCCCGAATCGAGCGCGGTTTCACAAGATCCGCGATGCCGCGCCTGCCTTTCACCTCCATCTCCTCTGCTTCTCTGCGCGCTGCGTGTTTCACTGACAGGGACTCATGTGCGCGACCTGCGCAGACCTGCTGCGAGACTCGATTTTAAATAGAAAACAAAAAACTACAATTTGTTCCATAAACCAGGTTTATGTTTGTTGGTTTAAGAGTATGTTCCACGCAAACACCAAAAACCTCTTAAAAACACAAATTACCACAGTTGTTCAGTGATAAATAGAGTTGAGGGTGAACCAGAGGATACTCGTAGGAGAAGCAGACTTTTATAGCGCTGCCTAAAAAAAATGCAATCAGAGAAGATCCTGCATCCATCAGACTCAATCTATAAAGTAGGGAGTTTAGTGAATAAAATTATAATAATAATAATAAAAAATCCCATTAAACCCAGTGACCCCACTAAAGTATTATGGGATTTACAGCATGTGTGGATGTCCACCTTCCCTCTAGCGTGGCTGATAGATGGAGGTTCTCTAAATGCCCGGAGCTCAGCCTCCTTCTCGGCCTTCTCCTCCGCTTCTGATGGATGAGTTTGAAAACCCTTTCCATCCGGTAGGACGGGCTAAAGGTCCAGCAGCAGTGCAAACACTTCACCTTACTCTCCATTATGTGAAAAAAACGCCATTAATTACAAAGCAAACAGTAAGAGAGAAATAAAAGTACAGAGTTTGGTGCTGTGTTTATTTTAAGTTTGTTCTTTCCTCTGTGTGCAGCTGACCTGACCAAGGGGGGTGAAAACAAAGCAAGCAGAGCAGATTGAATAGGAGAACAGCGGAGATGTAACCAGACCCGTTGGGTAACTGGAGAAGGACTGTGCTGATTATTGTCTTGGTGATGGTTTCCCTGCGTGGGCCAAGGCCTGCGTGACCTGGACCCTGACATCCAACCAACAATCCAAGTAGTGGCTGAGAGCAGCCTCTGATGACAATCAGCAAAAAAACACCAAAAAACCCCGCAAAGAGTGATCTTAGTGGAACTGATCATGTTTCATTGAAGATGTTTGACTGATAAACGGTAAAACAGCAACCCAGAAACCAAAATCAACCCATAAATGCTCCCAAATATCTCAAATCTTAATATCAAGAATACAACTATTTTTCCTGAAGCGTATATGTGAAATAATTCCAGATCGTTTTAGTGGTTCAATTCGGTTTCAGAAGACGTGGCTCCGGGGTTTATATTTCATTGCATTTAACAACATTTAAAGCAGGAGTCTCTTTAGTTTATGGATAGTTCTCTGTATGTCAGACTGTATGCCAGGATTTTATTAAATAGGACCTCCAACAAAAAAGTCTTCATTTTGTCAGAGAAATAAGTTCTTCTATAAAAATGGCAGATTTAATTTCTGAATGGCAGCAAATTTAGATTTTTTTTATTTGAACTGATTTTATACATGACATGGTAATTACATCTTTGTTTTTGTTCCAGTAAATGTTTCTTGTTAAATTTAAAACTTTGTTTTTAGGGCGGATTCTGCATCGTTTACTGTCATGAGAGACAGTTTGCAGAACAGCAGAGCGCTGCCTCAACATTTCTAGGCAGCACTGCAGTAAAGCAGCAAGAAAATTCATCAATAAAAACACAATTTTCAACCTTTCAGCTGTTTGTGGCAGGGCAGAGGTGTAAGCCATCTACAAAATTGATTCAGATCTACCGATTTTATCAAAGCAAGATCTTCCTATTTTTGTTTTAAGTTTTATTCTGGGCTTATCTCAAAAGACCTTAGTTTTTAAAATAAATACAAAATAAGTTCACATTGTTGTATTAGTTGGAAGCAAAGTCCTGTTTGGCACTTTGTCTGTGTCTGTGTGTGTGTGTGTGTGTGTGTGTGTGTACGTACATAAAGCCAATTTACAGATGTTCCTTATCTCAGCTGCTTTGCATTATTGAGAATAGTCAGAAGCTATATGGTGATAATTATTACATGGATGATCATGATTAGATAATTAAAGAAAGAGGCTGGAGATTGATATATTAACCCTAACTCCGCACTATCCGCAATCCACATTCAAACAAGATTTTATATACTTAAAGTCAAACTAAATTAAAATGTAAGTGATCTAAGCGGGTTCTGTTCATTTCGCCTTGTTGCTCATTTGACTGATTTGTACCAGAAATGGAACAATGCGCGATGTTTCCTTTATTTTGATGTATTTAATTTTACTTTGACTTTAAAATATTTCGTTATTTCCTTATAGTCTGGCGTAACAGTTTCAAGTCATTTATTATTATTTAGTTATTTATTATTTTTTTTAGGCACAACGATTAGGACCCACCTCATAGAGAGCATATATAATGCGCTATAATAGTTTTTTTTTTACATCATAATGTACAATTAAAGTGAATGAAATTACATTTATTATTTGTGAACATAAGTCGCGTGAAAGCTAAATAAATTAATATTTAGGTGTGTTTGCGTAAATGTGAGCAAGGCTTTGGGATACTGAGCTTAACATCCCCGGGATTTTATGTTTTACTTGTTTATCTGAATGCTAATGCTTAATATAGCAAACATATTTTTATATTCTGATAATAAGCAACAGAACCAAACCTGTCTGTTAGGATGTTGTCTTTCAAACTTATTATAAGTTTTTTTTTTTTTACATAAACGTTGAAGTAAATAAAGCAAGAATAGAAAATTAGACACTGCAGGATAAAATCACTCCATTTCTTATTTTCTTTCCCACGTTACTCATCTGATAGTTCCGCAAATCTGGCTGTATTTCTGCCTATATCTGTCTCACACTCGCTGCATCCAAACTCTGATCTGTGAACAGCCTCTCTGCAGGGTCAGACATGAACGTTGCGATGCAGGATAAATCTGCAAATGTAAAACAGCAGAGGAAGATCCATACCTGAGTCCCCACAGGAAATTACATTCTTCGACAGATTCATCTCCATCCCAGATGCCTGGAAAACAGAACAAGATGAGTAGAGTGTATTTGAGCCTTCTCTGTCAATAAAGTTTTTTTTTAAATCATTTGCAGCATTCATGATACACATTTTCCCTGAACTCGCAAGCGCAATAGTTTGAAGCCCTACAAAGTCTGTTTTAAGGGAAATTTTAAACTGAATCGAGCGCAAACAGACAGCAGGGAGCCAAGAAAAAACCTTTACTGAGCAGCAGTGCATCCAGCAGCCTGCCACTGAATGCCTTTCCACCGTTTATCCAGTCTGCAGGCTTCATGTTTGGGGTCAAACACCACTAACATCAGTTTACTTTTTGGCCTGACGTTAAACACACACGCGCGCACACACACATGCCCCTCTTATCTGGAGGAATCTGCTCACTGGACCTATTAAGCATCTTTCATCACCATTTTAAACCAGATTTAACTGTAAAAGCATATTATTGGGGTAATGTAGCACAGAAAAATCCGTGCGTAAAATGAGTTAACACGTTTTTAGCTTCTGCAGTATCTCTGCTAGGGTAATTAACCGTTTTAATTAGGAAATCATTGGCATTATTGCGTTAAACAATGATTTTCCGCTTATATTTCCACTATCTGACGCGTAAAAAAGCCCACCCCCCCAAAAAAAATCTCGAACTCCCAGCTTCTGTGCTTAAAACAAAAACAAAAAAAAAACGCTCAGCATATTCAGCAACTCACCAGTTGGTTCCCAGTACAAGACAGAAGTAAAGCGCAGTAAAAGCCTCTCGGTGTCCCATGCAGGTGTTCAATAAATCCAATAAAGCGCGGTGTGTGCGTGAGATGCTGCGTCCTGCGTGACAGCGGCTGTGGAGATCTCCACGCAGAGCTGCCTTGGTTTTCTCCTGAGGCTCTCCACTGCACGCCTCACCATGACGTCACGACGCGTACGCCCCCCCCCCCCCATCCTCCTTCATCTTCTTCCCTCTTCTCATCCCAAAGCACTTCTTCTCCACGGGAGAAAATTGTATTCATCATGGATTGTTTTTATTCCGTTTTTAATTCAGTTTGATTCTTCAGGTTGATTTAAAAAAAAAATTATTTTGATGTTTTTTTTTGGGGATTTCAAAAATATAAAAAAACTAATTATTTTTAGACAACAAAAGTAAAGTAAGCTTGTTTGTGTTTTTTCACAATTAAATCAATCACTTGTTTATTAATTCTTAATCAGAGATATTGGTATTTTGTTTTTACAAATGTATCATTTTTTTTGTAATAACAACTATTTGTTATATTTCCTTGAATTCTCTCATGGCGTGGTTCTTTTTGTTTTGATGCTCTTATTTTATTTTGTAACATATTTGTTAAGTACATTTTTGTTAATTTCTTTAATATTCCCAGATTGCATTAAGATATTTCTGTCCTTGTATTAGGCCTATCTCTTGTTAAGGCATGAGTTTATTTTACTCCCATAGATTTTTCTGTTTAATAATCAGATTTATATATCACGTTTCCATTTATTTCTAAAATAATCCAAAAACAAACCAAAAAAAACAACAACATGAAAACTATGACGATTAGATTTTAAAATTAAATAAGTTGAAATGTTTTGCTTAGGCTGATTTACACGATAAGAAATTGAAATGGACACAAATCCATTTGATACTTGTAGTTAAAAGTCATTTTTTAAATTATTTTTTAAGGGTTCAGCTCTAGCAGACTAAACTAGTATTTGCAAATAAAAACCTTATTCTTATTACAATTTTATGTTCAAATCAAGTACATGTACATGTTTCCTGCTTTGTTTTTAAACAGTATTCAGGTCAATACCTTAGAGAATAATTGGTTTCCTGTTTTCTATGTAAAAATACAAAACCTGTGAAGGACAAAAGTATTATTTTTTTTCTTATTGTTGAAAAATAAGAAAACAGAACAACTTTTTTTTTATCAATTTTGGAAAATGGAAACAGATATATTTGGACATGGAAGCAAAAAATTAATAGGAATAAACCTTGAAAGGTAAATCCATTGTAAGGATTTACTGTAATTACTGTAATTAATTCATTTATTGAAACTTTTAATCATATTAAATTTAAACACGTAGAATTATTTATGGGTATATTAAGAGCTAAAGTGTTTTAGACGGAGTCCAGGTGTTTAATAAGGCGGCTGGCTCACAGACTAAAAAGGTGTTTCCACATTTCTTGTGTACGCAGCTCTTTCTATGCCTTAAGACATTGAAGAACGTCTTACGTGTGATTTTCTACTCCCGGTCATCCACAGTAGACAGCTCCTTTAGTTCAGATAGAGGCGAGACGGATTTTTTTTTTTTTACTGGGCATTTTGCTAAATTAAATTCAGATTATTTCACCTAAACGTGCCACAACGGTCCCCGAAATCAAACTGTAATTTTTTAAATAGTTGTTAAATGTTTTTATATAAAATACGGTATATAGTTAATTTCTTTCATGCTTAATAGTTTGTAAATGTAATGTAGTTATTCAAATCTAATATTGTGGGCCAAATAGGTTTTTTTGCCATGCAAATCAAAATTATAATGAAAAAGTCCTCAGTATAATGTTATTCTTTTTATCTGCCCTACATGTCCTGCATAGACATGTAAGGCAGATATGTTTACATCAGTGAAGTTAAAAACAGATTTATCAACTTGGAATAGATTAAGTACTGTGATTGGCACCTAATCTAGTTTTCAAACTTGATGGCGCACTTCACTGGCCTGTTTTCTGTCAGTTTCATTACCAAATGCCAAAAGAGTACATTAAAATAAAAATAAATAAATAAAGTTCAGATCTGTTTGAAGACTTTAAGTAGAAAAAAACTTAAAGAAGACATCCAGTGCCAACTAGTTTAGCAACAATGGTAATGCTAAAGTCAAACTTATTAGCAAACGGAGGGTTGCTAACTTAATGGCCCATCTTATCCACTTGGAAAAATAAGTAGATAATATTAGCTAATGCTAATGCTTAACTTGTTATCTGCTTGGCTAAAGTTAGCTAATGCTAAATTCTAACTTGCTATCTGGTTGACCAGTTGCTTCTAATACGTATTAGTTATAGATGTTTATACACATCAGCGCTAATGTTTCAGTAATACTTACTATCAAGGTGGATTTGTTCACCACCCGAGGCAGTTGTTGCATATATAAAGTGTATCTTAGTTGTTAACATGCTACCTTGTTAGAGTTGGCAAAAGAAAGTTTGCATTGAGCTTTGGTTTAGCATTTGCAATAAAAAAGGCCTACATAATGAGAGGTTTAGTTTCTGAACCCTGAGGCACTTGCTTGTAACAATCAGCACACCTTAAATGTGGTTGTGAATGAAAAGGTTTACATGTCAACGTGTTCGATTAATTCAAGTGTGTACATAGTTTTTACTAGTTTTCCGGCCGCCTAAAAAAGGTCAACAAAATGAAAAAGCCACAACACAACAGGAAAAGCCACAACAACAGTTATGCTAGCAAGTGAAACAAAACTTTTTTTTCAGCTTAACTTTGTGAACCCCATGAAACCTTTGTTGTGGCATTGGTTGCTTTTCCCTTTTGTTGACCTTCTTGATCACTGTGTAGTTTATCATCAGCGCTACTGCTAAAGTCAGACTTGCCAGGAAGTTTACCTCTGTGGAAGTGTTTTAGTGATGAACGACACATTTTTTTTTGTGTTTGTGAAAGAAAACTTTTACATCCCAGCAGCCACAAGTTAAAAAGTCATAGGCCTACATGCTAACAAGCTGAGTTTCCGAACCCTGAGGAAACGGCTGCTTCTAAATGACACATCTTGGTGTTGGTTGTGAAGAAGAAAATCTAAGTGCCACCTTGATAAAATACAGTAATTACATTTTCTATTCAGCTTTAAATAGCATACCCGCTAATGCTGAGGCAGCTAATGAACAACATCATCTTAGTTGTGACAGTCATGAAAACATCTTGATTATACAAAGTCCTTTTTTTATTATCATTTAGCTTTTAGAAACATTGATTAAACAATAAAGTGTTAAAATCGTATGTAACTGTTTTTTGTATCAATGTGTATTGGCAAAAAAAAAAAAAATACTGGTAATTGTCACCATCAGAGTGTGTAATTGTCTACCTGTGAGGCCCGCATTGCTAAATAATGAGTTGGTGAAGCTTGCGCATACACATGCACACACATGCACAGACTGTAATTAGGCAGTAGGCAGTGAGGAGAATGCTGTGATTACTCAACGAGTGACTCGAGGAGTTAAGTAGCACCCTGGAGGTGAGGCCGTGGCCTCTTCTCTCCTGTGCAAATAGGTGGAGGGATTATTTGGGTCGCCCAGGGGCAGGAGGTGTGTGTTTGTGGCCAAGACCTGTCTGGTGGTCACCTCTGTAGTGTAAATAGTTATTCCTAAATAACAGAACAGCTCACGCCTCACCTACAGCCAATTTAAAGTGACACCCTA
The DNA here is from genome assembly GCA_032876305.1 of Orestias chungarensis. Lineage (NCBI taxonomy): Eukaryota > Metazoa > Chordata > Actinopteri > Cyprinodontiformes > Cyprinodontidae > Orestias > Orestias chungarensis. The sequence goes on from JAVLVB010001306.1 coordinate 1,300,976, forward strand.
TTGAGTTTTTTTTTTATTTGCAGTTAAAAGCCAAAATAAAAGTGATGTATTTTCTAGATATCTGGTACCGCACAGAGAAGCAGAGCTGGTGGTATTCACATCTAAGGCCTTTTTTCCGCCCGACGAAGAGGAGAGAAGTGGTTTTTGAGCAACGTGCCGTCCAGATTCTGCAGAATCAATCAGGAGGCCTTTCTGAGCTTGACGTTGGGCAGCTCGACAGGATAGAAAGCCCTTTGTTAATGCAGAGTCAAATTTTTTATTTTTTTTTAACTTCGTGCAGAGCACCACAGTCTGTCTTCATGTCGACAAAGCAAACACCCAAGCATCCATCCTGCCAAGATGGTAAGAAAAAAAAGCCACAAAACAATGCAGGGATATTTACAGCATAAAGTTTCCAAGACTATGGATATATATCGTCTTTAAAACATAGCAGCAGATGAGGATGAGGTCATCCTCTCTTCACTAGAGCTATTATGAGGAATGGATGCTTGTTTCCCTCTTTGAAGCGGTCCCACTTTGAGTGTTTTTAACACAGATGTCACAGTTTCCGATCGGCAGTAAAATTAAAGATGTTTTGATTACACAGGGCCGGGAGATTACCAAAATAAACAGGTCTGAAGTACAGATCATCGTTCCAGGAGGAGGCATCATCCCCTGTTCCCTTTTGTCCAAATTTAGCGGCTCTTTTTGGCTTAGCGCTGATGAGAATCGGATGTCTAGCTTCCAGTTTTGAATCTGAGCATAAACACAATGCTGGCTAAAGACAAATTCCCTTTCTCTAAGACATTTTCAGTGGTTGACCACCAATATGTGGCCACTTTCTGGAGTTGTAGGTAGCAACCATTTTAGACCTCCAAGTATTCTGGTCTGGTTTGGGTTTTTTTGATTATTTTGGGAAAAACATTAACTTGAGATATTATGGGATTGATCTTTTTCCCAATAATAACAAAACTCCTAAAGTAAAGCTTTCATCTAAAAGAAAACTTTAACCCTCCCAGCAACATGAATACACATCGACTGGTTTATCTTAATTTATGTATAAACAAAAGCAAGAAAAAGTACCAGTAGTAGATATGCGCTTATCCAAAATAATCCACATGTTTCACTTAAAATGATGTTAACATTCTCTCAAAGAAAAATTAAACAAAGAGTCTGTTTCGAGGTTAGAAGTCAGAAATATTGAAATAGATATAGATAAAAGATGTGGAGTTCCTCAAGACCCTATCCTCGGCCTACATTTATTTGATATCTTCATCATCTTTATAAATAAAGTCTTGTACTTGTTTACGTTAAATTAAACCACAATTATGAATGTATTTTATTAGGATTTAACAGTATATGTGTGATAAACAAAAAAGTAATGTAAAAAATGTAAAAGTAAAGGAAATAAAAATGCATTGTTTTCAACACTTTCTGTAGTAAAAAAATAGTTCTGCTTGCAATATGAAATAATTCTCATAAATCAACTCATAAATAAAATCCAGAGAAACCACTTTCTCTCAGTGGGAAATTAATCGGTAACAGAGTGCAAGTTTGACCCGTCCATTTCTCATGTCGAGCAGCACATATCAGTCAGAATGTGGAACGACTGCAAATTTAACAAGACATGTTCGGCAATCCATACTGACAAACCAGACAAGGAGATTATAATTTAGAGAAGCAGCCAGAAACAGGAATGGAAACAGAAAGCATGTGGAAAGAAAATTGAGAATTTAATCCAAAAAGCACCCTCCGCCAAAGTTGCTTATTTTAGTGGCACCATCATGTTGTGGGGAGTTTTTGTCATCTACAGGGACAAAGCATCTACAGGCAAATATGGCGGGAAGATGGATGGCATGAAACAACGAAGAATCCTGAGGGAACAAAACCACAAAAACTATTATAGGCTGCAAAGCGTTGAGATTAAGGCAAAGGTTTATGGGTAAAACATGAAAAATTAGTTCTTGAAGATGCTCTATATCCACTATGACTAACACTTTACAAAGACGAATAGAAAATTAAACCCTAAGGAGCCTGCAGCTTTAACAGCAGCTAAAGATGATCCTATTGGGTGTTTTTTTTAGAGGGCCTGACAATACTTTATATAATAAGCGTGTTTTACTGTATCATTCTTACTTCAAAAAAATAAAAACAAAGAAAGCGAAACAACAAATCTACTTATAATTTTCAGCTGTTCTGGGAAAATATACAAGTACTTGAGTACGGCCATTTTAGGCGGACAGCGAACAAGAGTTTGGCTGAGTCCACATCGGGTTGAGCTTCTCAGTAAAATCGTATTTCTACCCGGTGAATCTGCTGAGAAAATGAGATAAAGGCGCGTTATTCGGAAAAAAATTTTTCAGGCTCCTAAACATTACTACCCTGGTTTTTGCTCTTAGTCGTCTTTGTTGTGCCTGATTTACCGAGCTAACAGAAAGTGCGGCAGCAGGTAGGAAGCCTAAAAACCAGCAGGTACTCGAGGATTTGGGCCTGTAGTAGCTTATGTCCGTGGGTATAGAGGCCTTTAACAATAAACCGTCCTTGCTTTCTCCTCTGTAAGAGTTTAAGCTCCAGATATTTACTCCAGAATGAGGTTTCCATATCTCTTTATCCCCTCAATCCACCTGCATCTATAGCTGATAAAAACTAATCCGAGGAAAGGTCTGTTTTGTATTCAGTATCACCTTCAGACGAAAGGAGTAAATGGTGCTAGAATTGGAATTAGAACAATGATTTGATCCAGTGAGAGCAGGTTTTGCTGTAAGTGTTTGTGTTTGGTGCTGGATTGGAGCATTAAAATTAGTGTTTTAAATATTAGTCAACGTGGAGAATCACTTTAAGAAACCACGTCTCTTTTTTTGTAAAAAAAAAAAAAAATCCTTTCCATGTTTGGCTGAAGTATCGAACAAGTCAAATTTACACTGGAGGCTCGTAGCGCTCATCACATTTAAGATTGCTTCACCGAATATCTCTCTGCTTTTACTGTAAAAAAAAAAAAAATTCAACCTCCTCCTTTACCTATAGCTCAGCTTTTGGGACAATAAAACCAAAGAGGTGTCTTGCGGAAGCTCTGGGGAGCTTGGTTGTTGCAGAGAGCTAAAAACAAAAGCAAAAAACTTTAATTAAAGGAATTACAGAATGATTTTACTTTAGATATCAAGGATTGTTTGAAAATGTAAAGTCTCTTGGCAAAGCTTGGGAAACAGGTTGACAGATGACGAACAAACAAACCATATTATTAGGGAGGAGGGAGGTGGAGGACAGAGTTACAGGAAGTGTCCTCCCAAGAGTCAAGGCTTACTCCATTGTTTCTTAATCTTGTTTCACCACAGATGGGGTGGTATGTCTTCTGAGAGCTTGGTGAGATCACATTGTTGTTTTGTCTTGTTTGGTTGAGTCTAGGCAACAAGACGTCTCGATAAGGATTGACAAAGAGCTTTTCTTAAAAGGAAGAAGCTCGTTAATGATACTGTCGGCCATGTTTGAGAGGATCCAAGTGAAGATCTTCGGTTGTTAGAGTAATCTCTGAAAGAAGAAGTTAGTTTTTCTAATGTAGTTGTGCTGAAAATTCAATATAATCAATATAATTAGACATAAAGTCTAATTATACATCAAAAAACAATTTAGGAAGAACATTTGCTTTCCATATTGAGCTCTTAAAAAAAAAAGAAATGAAATGTCAGAATCCAAATAAATAAAATATGTACATTTATTAAAGGAAAAAAACGTTTATTTGTATTATTTCATGTAAATTAAATAAAATTAACCAAGAAACACCTTGAAATTAATGTTGCCTTTTTAAGGAACACATGACAAATAGGGCAGACATTTACAAAATTAGAAACCTTACAGTAAACATCAACACACACATTAACAAAGTAAAGCAAGTTGAGTGTACATGAGACAAGTTCAGGGTCCAGCTAAGCAATTAGCTGTTACAAAAGTCTTTAAATTAGTTTTAAACTCTCCGAGAGTCAATTTTTTTAGCAGATTATTGTTTAACTTGAAATTGCAACTCCTAACAAAAGCAACTTGAGGAATGTGAAAATTAAGATTATACCTAATGAATAGGGGAGATAACTGAGTATAGATTGACACATATAAATATAATGATGTTGTAGTCTTGTTAAACTGTTCAACGGTCACGAAACAAAGCCAAAAAGTGAACAAGTGCTGCTTCTATATATGAAAACATCTTTATAATATTCAAAATATCTAACATGCAAAGCAGGTGAAATGCATGTAAATAACACCACCATGTTCGTCAATATGTAGAAATGTACTCTGAGTGATAAATTAAAACAGATCCTTAATGTATTTTTCTGAAGCTGACCAAGTAGGAAATATTCTAAAAAACAAAAAAAAGAGAGAAAAATGAAAATGTTCAAATCACCCATAAGCAACGAGTGAAACAAAAGGGGAAGCAAGATCGTTCCTACGCAAACCAACCAGTTATGTTTGTGAAATTAAAAGTGATTGCAGCTTAAATCATACAAAAATGCACAAAGGGATGCTGAAACTGCATGAAAATATGGTGAGAGGTTGATTTGCAGATTTATGTGGAGTAAGTAAATAATAACAATAATAACAATAAAAAAATAATAGTAAAGAAAATTTATAGAGAGATTTTATTTATTATTATTATTATATAAATATATTTTCAACATGATAAAATAGTTCAGTTAACTTTTATGAAGTTAATTACAGCAAATATTTCAAATAAATACACTTTGTGACCCTTAATTACCTCCATTCCCTTTGGCAGAGGGACTATTTTTAACACCGGCTTTGATACATGTCTATATAAACCAAGTATCAGCAGACGGGAAAAACAGCTTCACTCAGACAGAGAATAGAAAGTAGAGTAGAGAGTTAACAAAAAAAATAAAATGAGAGAGAGAGAGAGAGAGTATGTTACCCACCCAGCTTTTGACCTATAGCTCCCTTTGTATTCCCCTGACACAAAGATTTATTATGCAAACATCACAGTTCCCAAAAATACATATTGAAAAATTTTTTGGACAAACAGGGGAGACAAAGTGAGTGTTCTGTGCTGTCACGGGAGTTTGGAGCTCAAGGTGGGCCAACGAGGCGGTCGAGGAGAGCAGCAAGTGCATTAGTAGTCTCGCTTCAGGAGCACTGAAAGGCTTGAGCCGGCTGAGGCGGCTCGTTGGGCCGTCGCAAGCCGAAGGTCTGACAAAAGAGAAACAATAAGAGAGAAGACATGATTAAAAAGCTGCCAGGGACTCCCTGCAGACCAGCATACATGCTGGATGCCTGAGAGGTTTGTGTTTACATGGTCTGATGCTGCATCACTAAAGGTTACAAGGTCACTCACTGATACGTCCCAATGATTCTGGTACCCGTTCCTCAGGAGTTACTGGCTGCTGTATTTGTAGGACGAGCAAACTTTGATGTTTTTCATCTCAAAGACCGGATTTGCCAAGCTATGCGGACAAAAAAAGGACGAGCTAAGCAACGCTTTGACAGAAAGAAATAAAGAAGGCAGATAACTATAAACACCGTTCTCACGAGAGTCTAGAAAACACGCCGTGACTCACTGCATACCAGTACAGCGGCCCTTTGCGTTACTGGTTTTGTTTTTTCCAGGAGAAATATGTGAGCTGAAACCTCTGAGAGTAGTTTCAGGCTTTCCAGGCAGTCGGGTGACATGTGTATGTTTCTGTTTGGCCTTACAAGAACAAAAATGATAGTACCGGTTCATTGTACAGGACTAACGATGTTGCCAGTGTTGTATTATTCTTTAGACGTCTATGGTTAGGAGATAATTGTTGAAGGTAAGCTAAAGATTTTAATTCGGTTAGGTAAACCTACAGGACAGATGTTCAATTACCTGATGCTAGTTTTTAAATAGCATCAGCATCCTTGTCATGTGGCTAAAATGTAGATCTGTAGTCTTACATTGATACCATGTTAAATGAAATAAAATTGTGGTGCATTTCAGTCACATTTTGTCTCAGTTTTGCTCAAGTACTTATTTATTTTATTATAATTCTAACTTTTCCATCAAACCATAAAACAGGTAAGTATAGTTGAAAATACATAACACGTCTGGGATAAAAGTGACAATCTTAATGTCTGGTTTCATTAAAGGCAAGAAACAACAAGGAGGAGTGCATTGAAGAATCAAGCAAATAGAAAATTACTGCATTTTATTGCAATTAAACTTCCAGATGTTGAACAACAATATTGTTTAATCCAGTTTGTATGAGCACAGAAAAGAGAGGGAATCAAACAGAGGTACAAAAGCTAAAAGAAAAAAATAAAACTATTTCCTATCCAAATTTTGAGACATGCATTAAGAAATTTAATTTATGGGGTTTGCACAGGATTTTCTTGTCACAGTTTTTGACGGGTACCAACACTACTGAAACTCTCTGAATACAAATTTACAATAAAGCCTCACAGTAGAAAGGACTCAGAGATTCACCTGAAGAGATATCATAATTATACCCTACACACTACATCTAAACTTGCAGGTGTCTCTCCATGTTTCTTATTAAATTACATTTTTCTCCGCAGCTGAAACGTATTGGATATTAGGTTAAATGTGCTACTACTTAATTCTTTGCCATGTTTCTGCTTTGAACTATCAACTTTACCGTTAATATGAAGAGATTGACACTTTTTATCATAATTATCTTTGGTATTATCTAGCGCAGTGGAGTATAACAGTTTCCTGCTGATATGTAAGACTCATAAACAGATAAATACAGGATTGCTAGCCTGTGGGAATCATCCGTTTTCAATACTTTCTACTAATTCTCTATTGGGCTAAGTCAAAATCTCTACCTTATTGTTTTCAAACCATTTATGTCAAGCTCCCCTGGAACCGTAGTTCTCTTGAAGATGAAAACTAATCATCCTTTAGGATCTTCCTTTATTTTGCTGCTTGGATTTTCCTTCTACCTGTACAAGCTTTTGGTGGTAGAGATGCAGCCCCACAGCACGATGCTACCTCCACCATGCTTCAAAGTAAGGATAGCGTCTTAAATGTCCACCAGGCAAGCTCAGTTTTTGGTCTCATCAGTCGAAAAAACTTTTCTTCCATTTTACCATTTAGTTTCCTTTTGATGAAAGTGATTTTCTCATTGCCACCCCCACATTAAGCTTTGGTGAAAATTTTTGTTAACAGTTGTAATTTGCAGAGTTTCTCCAATCTCAGCTGCTGACGCTGTAACTCCTCAGCATAGTAACGGTGACCTGCTGACTTCTCTCACTCGTCTCCTTCTTTTGCAGTCGCTCTGTTTGTGAGGACGGTCTAATCTAGGCAGATTTACACAAGATATATATCCCTTTTATTTATTAATGATGGATTCAACTTAAAGCACCACAAATGAAGTTTCAGTTTTGGTCGATTTTAGCGGCCAGTGGACAAAATCCTTTGAGGACCATGTCCTGGTCATTTGCAGTTGGATTGAAGTACATGTCTGTTTCCAGTGTCTGTGTGAAGAATGAATAGCGATGCGGAAATGAACCTAATTGTGGCTGAACAATGTCATATGATGATGTTGAAAATAAGAAAACATCAAATACGTCTGATATATATATATATATATATATATATATATATATATATATATATATATATATATATATATATATATATATATATATATATATATATATATA